>JAGPOY010006791.1:0-10091 GCA_018983105.1 Silene uniflora | reverse complement strand
CCTTTTAAACCATTTGATACATCCTACATCATTAGCTTTATTATTTAATTTGCAATAGTTATTTCTTTTAGCTCTTTAGAAAATCGATTCAAAATCCCCCCTTTGTTACTACGATCTTTAATTACATTAAAGATCGACTTTTTCCTACATTATAAATTGCATAAATTATTAATCCAATTCCTTGTGGGTTCGACCCTTATTTCCGCTTTGCTATTGTTTAGTATCTGGATTTAAGTGATATAAATTGTTAATTTGAGGCATAAGACTTTAGCCTGTCACTTGATCAAGTCAACGAATGGCACATTGACTTGTAATTGACCAATAATTTCCATGAACTTACCCATCCGGCTCTCCCTATACTTTGGTAGACGTTGTGGAAATGGCACTTGAGCTTTGAAACGAGCCTCGGGCTCCTTCACCTTTGATGTGGAAATTGTCTTTTCAACCTTTTTGGCAATTGGATCTTCACTAGCCTTCTTATCAACACCTCCCCCAAGCTTGCTCCCTTGACTTACCTCATCATCATCATCCAAAGTCATGGATGGCTCCTCACAACTTTCCTCCCTACTCACATGAATAGCATTGACCGTGGCATGAGGTGGATTTCCTTGAGGTGTTAATCGACCCGGCAATTGAGAAATGGTAGTGGTTAATTGGGCCATTTGAGTCTCAAGGTTTTTAATGGAAGCTTTGGTAGATTACTCACTCGTTTCAACTCGTTTCATTAAGTCTACTTGAGCATTAGCAAGTAAATTCATTGTGGCCTCAAGCTTGCCTATCCCTTGATCCCCTTGTGGTTGTTGGAAATTTTGTTGGAAATTTTGGGGTGGCCTTTGTTGTTGGTTGACAACTTTATATGGTGGGATGCAGTTATTGTTGATAGGAGGATAAGTGTTGGAGAAATTACCGGGTTGATGGGCATTTTGCTTATAGGTTTGATAAGAGCATACTTCCATGGGTGATGCTCTACATATTGCGGCTCCATGACCCGCTCCTCCGCAAGCATCACAAATCATGACTTGACTAGTGGTGGACATGGTTTCTCTAGCCTTCAATTGTTGCTCAGGCATAGCAACTCTAGCCATTAAAGAGGAGTCATTAGAAGAGTCTTGATTACCTTTGGTGGGAACAATCCTAGAATTGACATATTGAGCATCGTGGATTGCCATGGACTCAATTGTAGGATGAGCAAGATCGGTGTCAATTTGATCAAACCGCCCATTGTTGGCGGAATCAAGAATTCGGCGAGTTTTAGCGGTACACCCATTGTAGAAGGTGATAGCCAAAAACCAAGCATCCAACCCTTGATGTGGGCATTGCCTTTGTAGTTCCTTGTACCTTTCTGAAGCTTCAAAGAGGCTTTCCTCCTTTCGACGGAAACTTGTGATTTGGCTCCTAAGTGTTTGAGTCGTCTCCGGTGGAAAGTACTTCTTGTAAAAAGCAAGAGCCAACGTTGACCAATCGGTGATTCCCAACGCGGTATGGTTAAGGCTATTGATCCAAAGCTTTGCCTTATCCTTCAATGAGAAACGGAAAAGTATCTCCCTTATTTGATCTTATGTGACACCGGGTTGCCTAATTAGAGAGCAATAATCACAAAAACTTTGCACATGCAAATCGGGATCCTCCAAAGCACTTCCCCCGGATTGCCTTCTCTCCACGATATTCAAGAATTCCGGCTTTATCTCGAAGTTTGCGGCGGTTATGTAGGTAGTGTTGATACCGGTTGGTAGCATGGCCTTGGTAGGCTCGGAATGATCGGATAATTTCACCATTTTTGTGATTGGTGGGGGTGGTAATGAGGTGTTTTGTCGGGAAATTTGTGGTGGTGGATTTTGTGGGGTGGTAGAAATTGAAGCTTCTTCCCCTTCTAAAATTTGAAGATCGTCAACATAAGACTTTCTTACTAATTCTAGTTGAGCAAGTGTGGTAGCTTCCGAAACCTCTCTCGCATAGCGTAGTCTTCTCCACAAAGTTCTCTCAGGCTCCGGATCAAGTGGAAACAATTCTCCGGTTCGAGCGGTGATGTTGGGTAAAGTCGTCACACCCAATCAAACACTGCACATTTATATACTCAACACACAAACTAAGTAGATAGTAGGTAAGTCAAGGTCGATCCACGGGACGGGGGTATTCAAGTCAATCAATCTAGTCAAAGTTATGCCAAGGTTGTCACGATTTAAAGGGGTTTGTAGTCTAAACTAATGAAAGCGGTTAAAACAAGGATTAAAACAATAGAGAAGAAAAATTAGGAAGAGTGGGTTCATATGGGTAATCAAATGGTGGAACACATGTAATCAAGTATTGGGTAGATTGATTGAGGTCACGATGAAATAGGGTCGAGGCTTTCGATATTACAACTCTTAGGTCGGAAAGGGTTAGTTATTACCCGTACACCCTAACTTCCCTACTAACCTATATGTACAATCACAATCCCATCTATCGAGGCTCTTTCAAGCCTTTCAATAAATGGCGTAACGCTAGTCTAGCAAACCTCCGTCACCAAGGTAAGCCAAACATAGAGATTCCATGCAAGTTTTGTGATTCAAGCATTTCATCAAACATATAGTATGCATAAGACAAAGATGACATAATAACAATTTAATCAATCAATCAATTCCCAAGATCAACATGTATTATATTCACCCTTTGATATTCCCCATAATCCCCTACTAATCCTAGCAAGGTCACTACTCACTCATTCTCATATGGGTCATGCAATCAATGGTGTCAAACATCTTAGCATGAACAAACATGATGAATAAGTAAGGAAAGGAACAAACTTGGAAATAAGATGAACAAGTAAATAAATGGAATAAGAAGTATACCAACAATAAAGGAGATGAACATAAATAAAGGAGAATCCTTGTATAAAGATGAAGACTTGTCACCAATCTTCAATCATAAACCCAAGGGATTCAAGACTAATCTAATGAACAAGTATTGAAAGATTGAATGTAGAAAGATTAATCTTAATTGTGGAAAGATTGAAGAACAATTGTTGAATGATTAAAGTTTGATCTATTCTAATCTACCCCTAATCTACTCTAAAGGAGGCATTAGCCAACTTAACCCTAAAATTATCACAAGTTGGGTATTTATACTAAGTACAAGATTAGGTTAAGTAGAGGTGGAGTGTCGTTCAAGGACATGGCGGAGTGATTAGGGGTAGCTCGGGTCGCACTGCGGTCGTCCCGGCTTGTTGTTCCTTGAAGTCGCTCGACCTAGGTGAGGGTCGCTCGACCTCGGGCTTCGGTCGCTCGACCTAGGTCTTGGTCGCTCGACCTTCAGCTGCATTTGCCCAAGCTGATTCAAAATCAGCACGGCTCAACTCCTAGGTCGTGGGAGCTCCTCTTCTTAGCTCTAATTCTTCACTTAGACCATTGGTTACGTCTCCTCTACATGCTAGCTCCTTGGATATCGTCATTTTAGCTCCTAAATGCTCCATTTAAGCGCGATTTAGCTCCTCCGCCTACAAGCAAGCCAAAACCAATAGAAAAGCAAATAGGAAGCTAAAGAGCATGAAAGGGCCCTAATAAGTGCTTAAAAGCATGTGAAACTAGGTTCGTTAAGGGGGTAAAAGTGCAACTATTACGGTCACATCAAGCGGACCTGGACATAAGACAACACTAGAGGAAATTTACGTAACGGTCTCAAGGAACAAGAGTTCCCCAAGACAAAAGATAGAAAAACAACAAAACAATAGAACAAAAACCATGCTTCCTCGGCAACGGCGCTAAAATTTGATAGGATGTCGCACACCTATGCAAAAATACCCTAACGGTACAACAAGTAAATGTAGTATGTAGGAGTCGAATCCACAGAGAAGCTTGGTTGTTCTATTAAAATGTTATGGGTAGTCTTTCTATCTAGGTCGATTTAACGAGTTTTTTATTGTTTGCTGTAAATAAGATAAAAACAATAATAATTAAAACATCTAGGGAAGTCGGTTCAACATGTAAGAATTGTAAATGCATATGACTAATATGATATAATAATAAAACATTGTTCATTGCTAAGGGTTTAGACACCCGCCTCTCGACATTAGCATCATAAATCATATAAATAGAATAGTCTAATTGATCTCTCGATATGACTAGGTTACTCTATTAACAACATGCAAATTTCCTACTCAAATCCCGTGCCTTTCGACATTAGGACGAGACACATATGAACAACATTTTATATTTACCAATTATGTCATATTGCACACTTTTTTTATTACATGTCTCCCCTAGTCCCTAGACTAGAGAATTAGCTACTCATATTAAGATTAAAACCAAAAGAGAATAATGTAAATGACATAATAAAAATGCAATAAGAAAGTAAAGAGAGAAACACAATACCAATGAAAGAAATAAGACTTGAAATGAAGAACATAAACCAAAAGAAAGCTTGTATTAACTTGAATGAAAATATTTAACTATTGAAAGATTCAACTAAATTATGAAACTACAAGATTATATGAGAATTTTTGTGTAACCTAAACTAAAGAAAATGATAAGAGAAGGTAAGAATAAGGTATGATAAGAGTGTCTAATGAGTCGTATAACACCTCCTATGGTGAAACGTAAACATGCTTTGAAGATCAAAAACCGCATAGAAGAAGGCTGTCCCGATCGGGATTATCTTGTCCCGAACGGGACCGTAACATTCCAGGTGATTTAGCTTAATTGCTCGAGTTAATTCCAATGGTATCCAATGCTTACCGATAAATGCCCTTTTAATCACCCGGTAAATGCCTTCAATCCTTGCATTATCTCATATATGGAATCCTAATCATCTTAACTTCCTTTGACAATTATAAAATGGATTGTCTTCACTTTTGTAATATGTTTGCATTTGTTGGTCCATCCACATTACTAATGTCCATGCTCCACACTTGGTCCATTTCTCATGCTCATACTTAGCCTTGATCTTCTAGTGTAATATCTTTAGTCCATTTGTAGTGTTTTAAGCTCAATAAGCTAAGTTACCTACAAAATATGTTAAAACAACAAAGTACACTACAAATGCAAATGTTAGCTCACAACACAAAGATAAGTGCATAATACAACACAAAATAGAGCTAACATTAGGGCGTAAAGTATATAAATAATGCACTTATGACAAGTAAAGCATTTATATAATGACCTTCACCCAATTATACAAATGATTCCGAGACCCAAAATTCCTATTAACGTTGGATGTGAGCCATCGGGCCCTCTACACCTCCGTTAATATAACCTTGGTGGGTCAACTCTTTTAACTGATTCTACAACTAGAATTCTCAGTCGATGAATTTACGCTAAGTTCATCTTTAGCCCGAACCTAATGTGGCTACGGTCGCAATTACTTTCGTTGAGATCAACCAAATTTCGAAGTGTAATAACTACTTATTACCTCACTTACCCGACGTGAATTACAAGTACCCCGAAAAATCGTATTGTACTTATATGAAAATGGGTTTCATGAGTTCCAACTTTTTGGCAAGGCTAAGTCTCAATCTTTTAAAAGTGAAGGTCTTGTCAATTTATTATCTATCAATTTTAAGTGAGCTAAAAGTCGAATTATCGATAATTTAAAGTGACACGGTCGAAGACTCGATATGATATGCATGTGTTGTTATGGCGATTTGGCTATGCATGCAACATATTAAAAGAAATGCAAAGCAAAAATAAATTCCTAGTATGGCCTCCTAAAATAGAAAATCAAATAATCTATTACAAGTTCGGAAACCAACTCCTTTGGTCCCTTGAATCTTCAAGTGGCACACCTCCCAAGAACACCGCCTTCGTCGGAACGCCTTTCCGAATGGTACCGTCTTGAAGTAACTCCGGAATTACAAATTAATAATAAAATACAAAACTATTCCTATTATACATTTGTATTATGAAAACTAGTAAAATAAAAGTGATACGAGATCACATTAAATTACAACTGAATCGATATTCCCATTCATTACGGGTAATACCGATTAAAACTAAGGCCATACTAAGATAGAATTACATAACTTTAAAATTACATAAATAAAATATGACATTCATCAATAAAAATACAGCATTATAATATGTATCTAACATGCCAAGTTATGTGCCAAATCGCCCTATTTAAAATTATATCGTATATTACCCGGTTTTATGGTTTTTCGTGATTTTAACGTTATTAAAATCGTTAAATAAGACAAAAATCAAATTTTAGTCCAATTGAATTATCCTAACTTTCTTAGGACTCAAAAATTAGTCATCACTCAATTTTTTACAATAATTCAACTTGATATAATATTTATGCTCATATTTGACCTTAAAATCATAACTTTTATGAAATAAATCCAAATTAAATTACAATAATTTCAAAATTTGAATTTAAAATTTTTGAACATTCTGTAATATTTCCGTGAAACTCAAAATGTCAAAAATCATGGTTAAAAATTCGAATTTATTTTGAGAAAAATATAGTTGCACTTTATCAGTTTTATCAAATAAAACACCTAAAGCATGAAAACATCAAACTAATCAAAGTTATAGCTTTATATCTGAAACGTGGGATATACATGAAACCTAAAACAATTTTCTCATGCCATGCAATTTGTTTTAGCTATTATTGCTAAAATAGTCACTATTTATTTCATTTTTACACTAAAAATTCATAAATCATGCAAAACGAATCGAATTTATCCAAAATTTTACACACACTGAATAAATTGTGCATATGAAACCATATTAAATTTTCATGGCCTGATTCGAAGTGAAACTATTTTTAACCATTTTACCTCAATTTATTCCATTTTTATCTCATAAAAATCATAAATCATGCAAAATAAATCAAATTTATACGAAATTTCTCATACAATAAGTAAAATATTCATGTGAGGTTATATAAATATTTCAAGGTAAGTAGCCAAGTTTAATTATTTTTAGCATTTTAAGTACCATTTTACTCAATAAAAGGTAATAAAATCACTAAAAATTATTAAAATGAGCAATAAAATACCATAAATCATAAAAATGACCTAAATATATTTTAGGACTAGAATATACAACATGCAAAATGATTTCGTGATGTTATCCCATAAATCACAAATTTTTAGTTTTATTTAAGTTACTAATAGCTCGAAAAGACTATAAATCGATTATGCATGCAACATTCTATGCTCTGATACCAATTGTTGGGTTCATATACCCATTTATTGGACTTCTTTAATAAATATTTAATTAACTCATTAATTTTGTCATAATGGATCTAGTGCATGCATAACAAAATAAACGAGTAGAGAAAAAACAATGTTCTTTACATTGCTATATGGCTCGAAATGGGCACGAGTAAGGTATCCTACCTTCTCTTGTTCTTGAGCTACAATAAGTTTTAGAATGATCCTCCAAGAACACCAAGTCTCCAATTGAGAAGACCTCCTCTTGATTGCACCCAAGATGAAATATCCAAATTATTACTACTAATATTAACTAGATATTATGTAGTAATTTCCCTTAATAAAATTACTAATATTATGTATATTACTACACTAGTAATATTGGATGAATATCAGTGTATGTAAGTTTTATTTGAGGTTTGCATGTAGGAACTTTTAAAGAGAATATATAAGAGAAAAATGAGAGAACAACAATTGCTCTTCTGAATTAAGAAAAAAAATTGTTCTCTCTCTTCTTTCTAGAGAGAGCTTTTATCTCTTTCTTTGAGAGCACGTGAGTTCTTCTTCCCAAAAAACAACAATCATTCTCTTTCTCACAAATTCATTGGGGCTTTGAAGATTCCTAGAATTACTCCTGCAAAAAGAAGATTAATTGCGTCTTAATCTATCAAAAAATTTTTTAATCATTGCTCTTGCTTCTCAGGTATTGGGCATCTAACTGTAATTAAAGTACCCCTATTAATTCTACCCAATCCGTGGTAATACCTTCTCTGGGATTAGGAAGAGGAAAGGTTTTTTCATTGGATTCTTGGGTTGATTAATAGTATTTAAACCCTTGAGGATTATGGATAATCTTCATTCCTCAGCTTACACCTTCTCTCATTCCTTCAAATCCAAAAAATCCTTCTATAATAAACCTAAATATAAACCTAAATCAAAATTTGCAGTTGATCTTCTGAGTGAGATGGATTTCGAAAATTAATTTGGGAGATTTGGGAATGGTGATCCTTTTGGTGATCAGGGAGTTCATGATGTTCATGATAACTTCTACAATCATCGACCCTTTCACCAACCTTTCCCCAATGCTGAGTTCAATCCGATGAACCCATTGCATGCTAATATCTGGAGGTATCCTCGCACTGGTGGGGTGATGCATATTGATCCTAGCCAGTTGGGTGTCACTAGGGAATATTGGGGTAACTGCATCCTGGTTTTCTGGTCGATTATCGACTGTTTGAGGCGGCTTTGGTCAACGATGTGACAAGAACAAAATGGAATACCAAAGGGCGGATAAAGGTGCATAAAATGACGGACCTTTATGTCTTCCATTGTGAGGAGGCTGATGACATGAAAGGCCTCCTTAGGAGGAGCACTGCAACGATTGATGGAGTGGTTATGGTATTTGCTAGATGGTATCCTGATACGGTCCCTAAAACTGTCCGGTTCCCTTATGCTGAACTCAAAGTACGCGTCTGTGGGCTGCCGTTTGAATACCTGTCTATGCATGTGGCTAAGGTAGCTGGTGTGGGGTATATCCGTATATTCACCCCTTAAATTTTAGGACTATAACGAAAATTTAACATGTGAAATTACGGGTCATAAACGAAATACAATAGATCGAAAAACTAGAATAAGAAAACAACCTTTGGTTCGTGCGAATAGGCCTAAGATCAGAAATCAATGTAGATTTCCTCCTAATTGTTGCACCCAAGACCGCCTGAGACTATGCCCCTTGTGCTAGAAATGTTCTCCGATTGCCTTGCAATATTGGGAGAACTCTTGTGAGTTTTCTGATGTGAGATCAAGAGAATTGAGAGAAAAATGTTCTCAAAACCCTAGTTATCATAAAAATGAATGAGTGCCTGACAAAAGGAGTGAGACCTCCTTTTGTTCTCATTTCGGTCGAGTGGATTAGGGTGAGAGTGGGCTTTCCACTCTAACCTTATTCTAATCGAATAGTTCGACCCATTTCGCTAAAATGTATTTTCCGGGTCTTAATTATAAATCGTCAACTTGATGTCAGATATTAATGTGTCAACTCGCCACATTATGCAGTCGATATATTAATAATGGCCTGACAATAAAATGACAATATTGTATAACTGGCTTATTTAATATAACCGTTTATATTAATTTACGAATTAATTATATAATTCGTCTAAGCTCCCATTATATACATTAATTAAATATAACGGTTGATATTTAATTTACGAATTAACAGTTTAATCCGTTTTAGCCAATTTTATTTAATCTGTATTAAATAATTATCTCAACATCGCATTGACTAATCTTTTAGTCAATTACTCCGACTAACTGTTTAGTCGTATTAGGCATCAACATGACTGTATTTTCATACCGTCACATCTCTCAAACGTGTCCTATATGTGGGGAAATATCCGTATATTACCCCTTCATTTATAGGACTATAACGAAAATTTAACATGTGAAATTTACGGGTCATATACGAAATGCGATATACAAAATACGAGATGAGAAATAACCTTCGGTCCGTGCAAATGGCCTAAGAACGAGGAATCAACATAGATCCCCTCCTATTAGTTGTACCCAAAACCGTATGAGACGATGCCGCGTGTGCTAGAAATGTTCTCCGATTGCCTTGCAATATGGGGAGAACTCTTGTGAGTTTTTCGATGTGAGATCGAGAGAATTGAGAGGAATCGTCTCTCAAAACCCTAATTCTTGTGAAAATGAATGAGTAGTAGACAAAAGGAGAATCACTCTCCTTTTGTAACTCTATTCGGCCGAGCTACATATGGGGAGAGTGGGCTTAGCCCATTCTTCCTTTATTTCGACCCATGCGCCAAAATGAGTAATGTTCGGGACTTAATCATAAATCGTCAATTTAACAGTCGGATATTAATATATCACCCATTTACACAAATGCAGTCGATATGTTAATAATGGTCCGATATTAATAAAGTGACTATATTGTATGATCAGC
>JAGPOY010006790.1:2159-12251 GCA_018983105.1 Silene uniflora | reverse complement strand
GCTTACATGCGTTTTTATTGGGCCTGCTTCCGTCACCGTACTCCTCTCTTCGCTCTGTTATTTTAGCCCAGTCACCGCCCCCCACGGTGGCTAGGGCCTATCATATGGTTTGTCAAGAAGAGAGGGTGCGTGGTCTTGGTGTTACACCCGAGTCCATGCCTGAAATAGCTAGCTTCGCTGTCAACAGTAATACTCGTCCTCACAATATACCTCCGTCTCAAATGACCCGTACTGAACGTCAAAAACTTCATTGCACTAAATGTGATCGTGATGGGCACGATCGAAGCATGTGTTTTGATCTCATTGGAATACCGGACTGGTATTATGAACTTAAAAGTACACGGCGCGAAGGTGGTCGTGGCAGCGGGGGTGGCCGTGGCAGTGGTGATCGTGCCGCAGATGAGAGTCATGGCAGTCGTAATGAAGGCACTCCAGCGACCTCCACTAACGTTGTACACACCAAACCAGTGGGCTCATCTACTGATCTCTCTTCCGTGACTTCCGCTTCTCTGGTAAATGTGTATGGTACGCCTACCCATGATCATTCTGTAAAGTGGCTTATTGATACGGGTTGTTCCAACCATGTTACCGGTAACTTTGCCCTCCTTACTGATGTTAGAACTGTCCCAAGTCGTGTTGTGGGTCTACCCGCGCGATGGCTCGAAAATTAATGCCTCGTATGTGGGCCGTGTGACTGTCACTTCTACAATTACGTTAAATCCCGCCCTATTCGTACCCCAATTGACTTGTAATTTGATTTCGGCATCTCAATTGAGTGATACTTTAAACTGTGAGTTTATAACCAATGCCACTTCATGTCTTATTCAGGACCGGGCTACGAGGGAGGAGATTGGCAGTGGTGAGAGGCTTGATGGACTGTACTATCTTTGAGCTACTTCGGGGACCGCGCATGTCATTCCTGCTGTTTCTAGTTCTTTTTCTTTGTGGCATAACAGATTGGGGCATCTATCTGCGCAAGTTGTTAAACTTCTTCCTTTTATTCGTACTAGAGATTTGCCTTTGTCAACACCGTGTGAGGTTTGTCATCGGGCTAAGCACATTCGTAACAGTTTTCCATTAAGTACCAATAATAGTAAGCATGTTTTTGAAATGATTCATTGTGATTTGTGGGGCCCATATGATGTTCCGTCTACGACGGGTGCTCGCTATTTCTTGACCTTGGTTGATGACTACTCACGAGGGGTTTGGGTATATTTGCTTACCTCCAAAACAGAGGTACCACAAAAGTTCCAAATGTTTATTGCAATGATTAAAAGACAATTCTCGGCCGAGATTAAGATTTTAAGAAGTGATAACGGGACGGAATTTCACCATTTAAAACCATATTTTATCGACCATGGCATTATATTTCAATCTTCATGTGTTGGTACCCCCCAACAAAATGGGCGTGTTGAGCGGAAACATCAACATATTTTAAACGTTGCTAGGGCCTTGCGATTTCAGGGTGCTTTACCTATTAAGTTTTGGGGGGAATGTATTTTAGCTGCAACTTTTGTTATAAATCGTACGCCGTCTCATTTGCTGAAGGGTATGACTCCATATGATAGAATTTATCAAAAATTACAAAATTTCCAAGTGCTTCGAGTACTTGGCTCATTGTGTTTTGCTCATAATCAAAAGTCCAAAAATGACAAATTTGCAAGTCGGAGTCGGAAATGTGTATTTATGGGGTATCCCTCCGGACAAAAAGGATGGTATTTGTATGACATGGAACGTAGGGAATTCTTTGTTTCTCGGGATGTTAAATTTTATGAAGATCAATTTCCGTTCCAAACAACTGCTACCACTGTTGATGCCTCGACCCATGACATACGTGGAGCCGATGATGTTCTCATCGACTGGGACAATGACAGTGAGGGTCCCCTTAATGCTGGTTCCGCTCCCGAGGCAGACACCCCTACACCGAATCAGCCCGGTTCCTCTGTCCCGGAACAACCCATTTCCCCGTCGGCGGAGCCTGTTTTGGGCCGGGGTCAGCGAACTTGATGCGTGCATATTATATAGACTTTTACGGTCCCTTTTGGCACGCATTTCTGTGATTTTAGGTGATTTTATATCGCTTTATGCCCCGAATAGGCTACTTTGTGTTTGTATTGCTGTTTTGCAGATATGAGCCGGATTGTAGCTGAAATTGAGCTTTTATCGCCTCAAGTTGCATTTTTAGAAGATGGAAGTACAAGAAACGGATACTCGTGCATAGAGAAGCGTGGAACCTGCCAATTGACCAAGTGTTGACCCAAGTCAAAGAGGCCAAGTGAAGTAGACGAGAAGTATTCCTCGATCGAACTGCCCTGTGTTCGATCGAGAGGATTTGAAGAGTAGAAGGTCTCGATCGAACTGTCCTGTGTTCGATCGAGAGAGTTGCAAGGAGAAGATCTCGATAGAGAGGTCTCATTCCTCGATCGAGAAGGTTGCTGAAGATTGTTCCTCGATCGAGAACCTTAAGTACTCGATCGAGAGGTTTTTAAGGTTGGCTACTTAAAAAGCCCGTAGGTTTATTAATGTTTGTGCGTGTTTTATTATAAAAACACAAGAGGTCGTTAGACCTAAAGACAGATCCTTTACCTTCTGATTATCGATCACTTTTTACTTCTGTTTTTACGATCTCTTTTCATCTCTTTCCTTTACTCTCTTGGTTTACGTTCGTTTTGGGTTAAAGCTGGAATCGTACGTTCTCTACGCCGTATCGCTTGAGACTGTATTGTTCTTTCTCTTAGTCTAATTCTCTCCCTTTATTTCCTGTTTACGTTAGTTTGCTACTAGTTATTAGTTGCCCTAATTTAGTTAATGCTTCCAATTTATTCTCGTATTATGTCGAATATTAGCATGCTTACGATAATTAATTGCCACTGTTAGTAATCATAGTATGCGTAGTTAATTCTTATATGCCGGGATGAGGGAAGCCGTGTCGATGCATGTTAGGTTATGACCGGGTAGGGTAGTTTTACGGTAGGAATTACAGTTAAGCAATTTAATTGTTGCTTTGGTTGAATGAGTGCACGCAAGAGACCATTCGTTTCGTTAACCCCGACCTGGATCGAAAGATTGGAAGGGTAGACTTGCTTAATTGTGATAATTAGTTCCTATGAGGATGAAAGTTAAGTAGGAATGACCTTAGGGCGACTTTAGACCGAAAGGTATAGTCGGGTTTGAGACCGAAAGGAGATAACCTAGCCCTGAGGAGATCGACCCTACTTACCGCTAACTTCTGTTAGTTATATTAGGATTTATTTTTGGTACTTGACGACCGGTATCAAATTTTGGCGCCGTTGTCGGGGAGGCAATTTTATTATCTGTGTTAAGTTTTTTCTGTCTTGTCTTAAGGAATTTTTAATTCCTTAAGACCGTTCTTATTGATTTTCTTTTAGTTGTGTATGCGCAGGTCTTGTAGGGGAGAATTGGTTGAGGCCGATCCAGAACCTGAAAGAACCTTTTTACGCAGAAAAAGAGAATTAGAGAAGATTCATCAGGAGGAAGTCTTGAGTACTTTTGACAGTGAGAGTGTTGTTTCTGTTGAGGAGATTCCTGTAGCTGCTGAAATTGTTATTCCAGTCAAGATGCCTAATATTTCGAGTCACTCGGAGCCTACTGCTGAATTCATTCCAAAAGGGTTTAGCTTGGCAACTGACGAAAATGGCAACACCTTCGATATCCGGCCGTCTTATATCAATATGGTCGAGAGAAATCTATACCGAGGGGTCCCGGGTGAAGACCCAAGGAAGCATATGGAGCGGTTCGCTGATTACTGCTCCTCCATTCCTGCGTCCAAGGGAGTCACCCAGGATAAGATTAAGGAAGTCTTGTTTCCTTTCTCTTTGACCGATAATGCTCGAGAATGGTTGAGTGATTTGGATAGGGTTATTGCAGCTGGGATTACTGATTGGACTACCTTAGTCTTAGCTTTCTATAAGAAGTTCTTTCCTCCGCAAAGAACCAACGCATTAAGGGCTAAAATTACTAACTTCAAGCAAACGGGTTCAGAGAATTTGTTTGAAGCATGGAGCCGGTTTAAGTCGTATGTGCGAGCTGTACCTCATCATGGTTTCGCTCCTTGGTTTATCTGCAACCAATTTTACAATGGGTTGTATGACGATCACCGAGCTATATTGGATTCTGCAGCTAATGGTAGATTTCAGCGCGAGATAGATGATGATAAGGGCTGGCAGTTGATAGAGGAAATGGCGAATCACACGGCTGAGTATGGTAATCCACGGAGCGGTACGCGAACCGTGGCTAACATTGAAACTGACGGGCTCGATGAAAAATTTGAAAAGCTGATGGCTAGGATGGATAAGATAAAGAGTACTTCTTCCTGGAACCAACAAACGGTTCATATGCTGCAAAGAGAGGAGATTATTGTGTGTGAGAGGTGTGGCGAGCCGGGCCACGTTGCTATTGACTGTTTCGCTGAAAAAGAGCAAGTCTATTCCTTTCAGCATTATCGTCAAGGAGGAGGCTACAATCAAGGGTATGTTCACCCTAATTTGAGATGGACTAGTCAAAAACTCAAAATGTTCAAAATCCAACTCCCCCACCGCAGCAACAAGCTTATGTGCCGCCGCATAAGCAAAACTATCAAAAGCCACCCCAATTTCCTAATCCGCAGCAAGCAAGTTCCTCATCTGGAGGAGTTTCAGAAATGGGAGAGCTTAAATCTATGATTCAAGCTCTAGCTACTCAAATGAACAAGGCGGACCAAGCAAACAATGCTACTATTAAGATGCTTGAGTCCCAAATTGCCCAACTAGCTGCCAATCAATCTGCGAGGCAACCCGGACAGTTGCCATCCCAATCTGAACAACGAAAGGAGACGTTAAATATGATCACATTGAGAAGTGGTACGTCATATTCTGGATTTAGTGATGCCGATTCTGGTGCTTCTGGCACGAATTCCAAGATTTCTGCTGCTGTCGCTGATATTCTCCTCGATCGAGAGGTAATTGCTCCTCGATCGAGGAGTTCTGAGGAAAAAGAGATCGATCGAGAACATGCTGTTACTCGATCGAGGGTTGCTGCTGAGGCTGTTGTTCGATCGAGAGATGCTGTTGATGAAAGCTCTCGATCGAATGACAATATTGTTAGATCGATTGATGATGCTGTTCGATCGACGGGTTCTGAAGAGGAAAGTGGTCGATCGAGACCTTTGAGCAAGAGAATGCTGAATAATGCCTTAATTCGTGATACGCATAAGGGAGTTTCCAATAAATACGTTCCATTTCCGGGACGTTTGAAGAAAGCCAAGACGACGGAACCAGAATTTGCGCGGTTTGGACAAATTGTGCAAGGTTTGAATGTTTCAGTTCCGTTTATCGAGCTTGTGAGAAAGGTACCCTCTTATTTAAAGTTTATGAAAGAAATTTTGATGCGTAAACATTCTATTGATGAGGTCGAGACCATTTCCTTGACGGAGGAGTGCTCCGCACACCTCCAAAACCGAACCCCGCCTAAGCTAGGTGACCCTGGAAGTTTTTTCATACCGTGTCATATTGGACTGCAATTAATTGATAATGCGTTATGTGACCTAGGGGCTAGTGTTAGTGTACTGCCTTTGTCTTTGGCTAAGCGGTTAGGATTTACCAAGTACCACTGCACCAACATGACGGTCCAAATGGCGGACCGTACTCTTACACGACCTTTAGGAGTCTTAGAAGATATTCCTGTGCAAATAGGAAGGTTTTTTATTCCTGTTGACTTCGTCGTGTTAGACATACCCGAAGACACACACACTCCTATTATTTTGGGAAGACCGTTCTTACACACCTCGCAAGCGATCATCGATGTCAGGTTACGGACTCTTACATTTAATGTTGGTGGAGAGGAGCTTGTGTTTGCCAAACCTTCTACTAATAAGGGGTCTATGCGTGTCTTCGAATGTAATGCTATTCCTGCTGTTAATTTAGAGACACCCCCTATGATTGAGTTGCCTATCATTCCTACTACTGTTGATTTGCCTGCTGCTACACTAACGCCTCCGCCTCAGATTGAAAGCAGGAAGGAGGATCGTGCTATTGTTGTTTCTTGCGCAGGACCTGGATGGGGAGCTTTGTCACTTGAACGTGGCGAATCAAGCTTCAATGCTGAAGCTAGGAAGGTTGACAAGGACAAGGTGACGCAAATTTGCTCAAGGGATTTGACATTGGAGCATACTTCGGAGAATGGATCATATGTATGACGTCGAAGAATAGAGATTACCGCTGCGGAAGCTAACTCCGCAAGCCAGAGGCCTCGTAATGGCATGTTGAACTTAATTGGACAGTAGCCGGGTTTGCAACCCCGTGCAAATTGTAATAGACAATAGATTTTTAAATTTCGTATTGCTTTAATACTCGTTTTACGCTTTTAGACTATAGACTTTTTAGCATAGAAGACAATTTTGGACTATAGACAATTTTGTGGTTGTTCGGGATATTTTTAATTTCAATTTTGCAGGAACGGAAAGCCGCATTCAAAGGAATATACTGGAAATGCGTGCTCAGCAGGAAACACCTCGATCGAATGGAAAAAATTCTCGATCGAGGTGTATGGTGAAGAAGAAGACCTCGATCGAGAGACTCAGTTCTCGATCGAGTAAAAGGAAGATCAAGGGACAACCACCTCTCGATCGAGAGGTAATATTTGCTCGATCGAGAGGATCTAAGCCAAATGTCCACGATCGAGAAGATTTTCTTCTGATCGAGAGACTTGTCGAGGTTATATAAAGGGAGTTTCCCTCAATCTCTGTCACTTTTTTATTCAACCCCCTTCCTTCGTTCTTCATTCTCTCTAAATCAATTCCGGTAAAATCCCTTATTTGCCCAATTAAATACCACAACTTATTTACCCACTTCGTATTTTATCATAATCAACCAAACCCCCTTCGTTTTTCGTGCTTCATCTTGCTCGATTAGGTCGCTTTTGACGAAAATCTGGGTTTAAAAATTCGATCACTTTCGAATTTGTTGCTTTTTACTTGATTGATTGCTTCTCTTATGGGTAGTCCACTTCAGGAACTCCTTGAATGTTTTTAATTGATTGAATTTGACCCCCCTTCCATTCGTATGACGATCTAGGGATATGAGGCCTCTGTTTAATCTCAGGGCCTATTTAATCCGATTATTGCTTGTTGCATGTTGCAGGCATGGCTCCGTTCTCTTCTGGTGCGGCCGCTGCCGCCATTAACGAGGACATTGTACGATTTGGTTTGGGGAGGAAAGTTCTCGACAGAGTTTATAATACATATGTCATGAAGCTGTCCGGAACAGATTTTGCTTATGGCGCTAGGACTAATGGGAATGCAAGTCCTGATGCGTAAGAGACTGAAGGTGACCAGACGAGATTCCGGCGCGTATACCAGTCAAAACCATTCAAAGTTGATTTTGGGTCCCGATGCAGGCCATTGCTAATGTGATTCATGCTTCCCATATATGTTTTGCAGCTGGTTTGGGGAAGCTGATTTTGTGAGTACCATTTTCTTAGTTTTCCATCTCTTTCTTTATTGCTTTTTAGGAACATGTATTAGGATTGTATTCCCCATCTCCCGTGTTTGTTGCTGCTGGTTGCTGTAAGCCAATGAGGACATTGTCTAATTTGGTTTGGGGAGGGTATTATGCATCCTTTTGCATCTGCACTTGTATTGCATTCACGTTTATTGCTTTATGTATTTCATTTTATAAAAAAAATTAGAAAAATTAAAAAAAAATTATCACGTTTATTTATGCATTTAATTGAGTCGGATTGGAGTTTGTCGATGATGACATTGCGCTTTTTAGTCAAATTATGCCATTCCTTGCCATCTCAAATTTTGTTGTGAAATTTCTATTGGACAATTAGACTTGACTCGTAATTTTGGCAAACTACTATACTTTCTGAGCTATAGAGCCTTAAACTGGTGACATCTATGACCGGTTATATTAGGATTGTGAGTAGTACTCCCTTCATTTCATGTTTTGCACGTGTATGAGTTTTGATTTCTTATTGCCTACACGCATCGGTTTGAGGTCGGTATTACATGTTTTGAGAACTTTTGCAACTCCCCTTTTCTCATTTTGCCCCATTTAACTCCACTATAAGCTATATTTGCCTGTTGCCCTTAACTACATCCCATATTTAGCCTACCATTGTGCCAAGCTAGGTAGTAGTAGAGGAAATTGTTGTCTTGAAGCAGAGTTGGCTCGTTTTGTAATGTTGGAGTGAGTATTCATGAGAATTGCAGGAGAAAGTGCTCGATCGAGAGCGTTTATTGCTCGACCGAGTTAAAATTGTTGTTAGTAATTCTCGATCGAGAAACTCATTTGATCGATTGAGAGATGGTTCAGAAAAGTGCTCGGTCGAGAACCTTTTTGCTCGATCGAGAGGCCCCTTATTACAGCCGAGAAAAAAAATCAAAAAGAAAAAAAAAAAGAAATATAATAATCCGGCTGAGTCAAGAATACACTTCATATGCTTAATTTTATCTGAGGAGGTGTTTGTTTTTGGATAATGTGTTGAGAAATGCCTAGTAATTTCAGAGGCATTAAGTTTATTTTTGAGTCGGAAAAACGGGATACGGTTTCTTATGGTTTGTTAGGTACTAGCTTGGCTTATACCCTCACATTTCCATACTTGTTTTTGCTCCTTTTTTCCCACTTAGCCTCACATACCCATATCTTGCAATAGTTCGGCATGTAATAGACATTGATGGTGGTTATGCGTGTGTACGGTGTTCGAATCATTACTCATACTAGTCAAGCTTACGTGACTTGTTGGTCGCAGTGTAGGTGAGAGGCTGTATTTTCTTATTTCTCTTTTACATATATGTTCTTACCATTTGCTTTGCTGAGAGAAGAGAGACCACGGGAGAGTCCGAAATGAAAGAGTCTTGCAAGGTCAAACGTCCAATGTTATTTCATGATATGTATAAATTTGCAACGCATTAAACGGTTTGGCATTGACTAATAGTTAGCTCTGAGTTTACTCCCTTCCATTAAGTCCTTAGTTGCATTTAATTTGCTTGAGGGCAAGCAAAGGTTTGGTTTGGGGAAGTTTGATGCGTGCATATTATATAAACTTTTACGGTCCCTTTTGGCACGCATTTCTGTGATTTTAGGTGATTTTATATCGCTTTATGCCCCGAATAGGCTACTTTGTGTTTGTATTGCTGTATTGCAGATATGAGCCGGATTGTAGCTGAAACAGAGCTTTTATCGCCTCAAGTTGCATTTTTAGAAGATGGAAGTACACGAAACGGATACTCGTGCATAGAGAAGCGTGGAACCTGCCAATTGACCAAGTGTTGACCCAAGTCAAAGAGGCCAAGTGAAGTAGACGAGAAGTATTCCTCGATCGAACTGCCCTGTGTTCGATCGAGAGGATTTGAAGAGTAGAAGGTCTCGATCGAACTGTCCTGTGTTCGATCGAGAGAGTTGCAAGGAGAAGATCTAGATCGAGAGGTCTCATTCCTCGATCGAGAAGGTTGCTGAAGATTGTTCCTCGATCGAGAACCTTAAGTGCTCGATCGAGAGGTTTTTAGGGTTGGCTACTTAAAAAGCTCGTAGGTTTATTAATGTTTGTGCGTGTTTTATTATAAAAACACAAGAGGTCGTCAGACCTAAAGACAGATCCTTTACCTTCTGATTATCGATCACTTTTTACTTCTGTTTTTACGATCTCTTTTCATCTCTTTCCTTTACTCTCTTGGTTTACGTTCGTTTTGGGTTAAAGCTGGAATCGTACGTTCTCTACGCCGGATCGCTTGAGACTGTATTGTTCTTTCTCTTAGTCTAATTCTCTCCCTTTATTTCCTGTTTACGTTAGTTTGCTACTAGTTATTTGTTGCCCTAATTTAGTTAATGCTTCCAATTTATTCTCCTATTATGTCGAATATTAGCATGCTTACGATAATTGCCACTGTTAGTAATCATAGTATGCGTAGCTAATTCTTATATGTCGGGATGAGGGAAGCCGTGTCGATGCATGTTAGGTTATGACCGGGTAGGGTAGTTTTACGGTAGGAATTACAGTTAAGCAATTTAATTGTTGCTTTGGTTGAATGAGTGCACGCAGGAGACCATTCGTTTAGTTAACCCCGACCTGGATCGAAAGATTGGAAGGGTA
>JAGPOY010006789.1:0-10093 GCA_018983105.1 Silene uniflora | reverse complement strand
GTTGAAGGGTTTTGAGTTGACACCGACTAAGGTATCATTACAACTAGCGGACCGATCGGTGAGGTATCCGATCGGGATTGTTGAAGATGTACCTCTCCAAGTGGGAAAACTCTTAATCCCATGCGACTTTTATATCATGGATATCCCGGAGGACACAAAGATTCCCATCATCTTGGGGCGCCCTTGCCTTGCCACGGGGGGCGCCGTGATTGACGTTGCAAGCGGGAATCTTGTGCTCCGGGTGGGTGAAGATAAGATGGAATTCTCGGTCGATGATGCCATGAGGAAACCGGCCGAGGAGAAAGATTGCTATGCTATTCACCTCCTTGAGGGGTGTTTAGAGGAAAATTTTGATGAGGGGAATACAAGTTTACAAGCTTTTCTTGTGGGTAATGAGAAGGATTGCAAGGAACACAACGGTTATGCTTTGGCTATGGAATCAACAAAAGTTGAAGATGCAAACAAGGAATTTGAATATTTGGAAGGAGGCGGCAAAAATGAGGAGAGATCCATGCCTCCTCAAGTGGAATTGAAACCACTCCCTTCTTCTCTTAAACATGCTTTTCGTGGTCCTAATGAGTCTTACCCCATTATTGTCAATAGTGCACTCAATGACATCGAACTCAAAAAGCTACTTGAAGTTGTGAAAAAGTACAAGAATGTCATTGGGTACACAATTGACGATATCAAGGGTCTTAGCCCTACTTTTTACAACCACCGTATTCACTTAGATGATGAGGCATCCTCCTCTATTGAACCCCAACGCCGCCTTAACCCCACAATGAAAGAGGTTGTGAGAAAGGAAGTTCTCAAACTTCTTGAAGCCGGGATCACTAGTGGCCTACTTTGGACCCGGAAGGGATGGAGTAGGACGACCTAGAGGTGCCTCCCCTCGTTAATGACCCGGATAGTCTAAATTGTCGGAGTTGGAGGAGTAAATTACGATTGCCGCTTAGCTTAGTCACGCCCTAGTTCCCTTTCTTGATTGATAAAACCATCGTAGTTCTAGTCATTATTGCTTAATTTATTTCCTTAGTCATTTCATTTTCTTGCTATTTAGAATTGGTTTCTCTAGTCTAAAACAAACCCAACCTATCATTGACTTAGCTAAACACAAGAACCTTGACCGTTAGTAGTCTAGCCCTTTTGCTCCTCGTGGAAATCGATACCTCAAGTGCTACAATTACCACCGTACACTTGCGGTAATTAAATCTCTATCATTCCCTGAGATTGAGAATCTAATAGCTAGTACAATGGAGGGGGATTATAGATCAGTTATCCTCACAAGTTATTGAGTGAATCTGATACCTTCTGTTTCAGTAGCTCATTGCCGTCTGATAGGCTTCATGACTTGGATGTTGGTGCATAAAAGTACAAGCAACCTCTTAGATCCTGCAATTTACTATTTTAAGATTCTTGTGGTAGTTTGCAAAACATAGACTAATTAATCTTATTGTTGTGACGTTGGTGGTGTTATGTAAGACTAGTTTTGCAATCGCACTTGTTCTGGGGATAAAATCTTCTCGTAAAAAACAAGTTTCTATTAATCAATACGTATATTGTCATAGTATACCGTCAAAATATAATTATGTTATGTATATAATCAATTTACTAAATATTTGACAAATATTATTAGTATTTTGCATTGTTGTCAGAATCTCGATTCGATCCTACGATTCTACGACTTTAGGATCTAAAAATGCTTTGTCGATCCTGGATCTTACGATTCTATCATGGTGGTAGAATCTTACGATCCTATATATTTGAGAATTTCTAGAGATAGGATCATAATACGATCCTACGATCTTACGATCGCACGATCCGATTCCATAGTAAAAATATTAATATATATTTTTATATTATGACATCGTAAAACCCAAATTTTGTGTAAGCTGTAGAATCAATGATATTAAAATCATTCATTTTCAATATTTTATGGATAATTGTAATAAATAAGTGTTTTTGATCTTCAAATATATGTTTTTTACCAAATAAAAAACTATATATGGTTAATTTGTAGAATCTTACGATTCTACTATCCGATTTTACCGATTCGATCCTATCTTTTCCATCGATCCAAAGTAGAATCCCGATCCTAACAACATTGGTTATTTGTCACAAATATTGCTACATTTGTTTGTATTTTGTCACGATTATTGTTATTATTGTTGTTGTCCTTTTTTTTAATCCTGTGAAAATCACGGGTGCGTAGACTTATTAATCTGAGATATGTTGATATTTTTACTGTCTTTTGTTACATACAGTAGAATGTAAAAATGTTGTATATGAGCTATACTTCATATATTTTGATCGATGAGAAACAAAATAACATTTTTATGTTCAATTTAAAATGAATTAACTAACATATTCGACAGGTAACTATATGTGATGACGTTTATATTCGGGAGGTAACAAAATCACATTTTTATGTATTTTGATTTCTTAATCATTGTTCAATTTTTTTGAAATGTAAAAGTTGAAGTTTTTTCTTCATATTGCTATTTAAAAACATAGCACGCATTTAAAGTTTGCAAATTCAATATTTTTTTTTGTTTTTTTCTTTTCTAAATAATAATAATGAGGTGACTTGCTAGAATTCTCTCAAAACTGAACTGCATTGTGTGGTGGTTACCTTGCCTTTTTATATTATTTACAGATTACGGTGATACAAAGTAATTAGTAGTGCTTAACTTATTGTTTGTTCAATTCTTTTTGTTTTGTTTGTGCTTAGTATAACTAAAATAATATACTTTTTGGTACATAGAATAAATTATTAACAATACTGTGTATAATATGGTTATTTGTATATGTTGTGTTGGGGGGAAAATGATGGGAATTTAGGGTTTAGTGGATGATTTAGGGAAAAAAGATGAATAGAAATTTGTTGTATTGTTTAAGGCGGTAAGAGTAATATGGTATTGCAACTAAATTATTAATTAAAGAGTCGGGAAATATAAAAGGAGTCTCGGGTTAAATATACGGTGGTGATTGATGAATTTACAAGAAAGTACGATATTATTTGTAAAAATAGAAATACATGGTGGTTATTTGTAAAAATACGAAAATATATGGTGTTTTTTGTAATTTTCCTAAAATATACTCTCTTTGTCCCAGACTTTTGTTGTCCTTTTTTTTTGGGTGTCTCACTTAATTGTTGATCATGGTCTCTGAATTTGATGAATAATTTGATCATTTACACTCAATTTGTTCCACATGTCATATAGTAATTGACCCTCTCCTCTTTCCATAATCTTTGTGCCAAAACCAAATGACAACCAATGACCGGAACGAAAAGAGTAACAAAACTAGATTTCAAGCCCGGGCGTTTGAAATCATTGCAGTGAAATACCCGAGATCTATCAATAATTGAGGACTGACACAAAAGTTGCAGGAAAACTGAAATTTCAGGAATCCCAACTTAGTGCAATGAACTTCAAAAATCTAGTAAAAGTAACAGATGAACTCTACAAATCATGAAATTTGGTGACAATTCAGTTAAGGTAGCGAAGTAAAACTGTGCCAAATTTCAGGCCTTGATATTCTAAATATTTTAAATATTACTCAAAATCTGACAGCAATGAAAGTCTGAGAGGAAACTGCTTGAATGAATCAGAAAGTTGAAACTGTGTTTGTGAGATGATTTTCTGGAATAAGATGCAACAAAGTAAAGGATATAATTAGCAAACTAATTCTTAAGCAAGTACAAGGAATCAATTTGATAATTTGGGAGCTTAAACTAGACCAACTCAAGCAAGCACAGAGTTGAGCTTAATTCAAACAAACAATGAAGGTAAATAATTCTAAGCAAGCAAGCACATGAAACATCTACACTCCACCCCAGGTACTTAATCAACCCCTAAGCAAGTACAAGGAGTCACTAAGTTTGACTTTCAACTAAGCAATTTGCTGAAATTGGCAAGATTTCATTTTTGAGAGACAGCTCAATTTTTTTCATTCATCATAATTAGATTTTTGAAACTGGTTCCTTAGCTTATATAGACCAAGGAGAGTTAATCTCGACCCTACAATAGGTAATCTAAGGCCACAAATGGCTTGCAAATAAGTACAAGGCAACAACTACTAATTTGTCTTCTTGCTCTTGTTCAGGACAAGCTAAAAGTTCAGCTGTCCTTCTTGTGCATCAGCAGGATCTTTGAAAAATCATATATCCCAACTAAGGTTAGATAAAAATACACATGATAGCTCAAATGAAAGATAAGGAAGTCATCTTTCACCTCCAAAAATAATCAACCAAAATTATTGAGTAAATCTTCAAATATTGCATTTTAAACACTGACATGTCAAATCTAAATGACAGTGTTCTTCATGCACAATTACTGAGACTTTGAAAATGCATAACTCTTAGCTCAGGAATGCTAAAACTACCCACCATACATCAAATGAAAGATAATGATGTTATCTTTCATGTTCAAAAGAATTAATCAAAAATATCTAGCTCTTTTTGAGTTATGCAATTTTGAATACTGACAGGTCAGTTTCCGAAACTGCATTGCATTCAAGCATGACAGTCTTACTTTAGAGCTCAATTGTGAGAAATATGTATATTAGCTTGTGTTGATTCTAACTCTAGGTGAAAGTCATCTTTAAGATTCCATACATATAAAGAAATCAAATTATGACCATGTACATCTCCAGATATGTGCCACTGAATCTGAGACAGTTTATGCATCAAAATTTCAGAATGCACCCTTCTTTGTGTCAGTCTTTGAGGTCGGTTTGGGAGTGATCCATGGCTTGGGCTCTGTGGGATTTAGACCCCTATGAGAGAGGGATGTCATAAGAGTTGAAATGGGTAAGGAGCTTAAATCTAAATCAACTGAATATCAAGCCAAAAGCCATTGAAATTTGGGCAGAAAAATGCTGAAATTAGAACATGATACTTTGAATAATTGTTGATTTTTGAACTTGAATTGCTTTATCATGTCATGGTTTTTGGGGCAGTCCTATGCAATTCTATCTTGGTAAAAAAAGGAGAGGACCTATGCCCTAGCTCCTTGATAGGCTATCGCACACCTATGCAAAAATACCCTAGGCACAACAAATGAATGTAGTATACAGGGGTCGAATCCACAAGGAAAAAGGCTATTATATGATGAATTGTTATGGTGATTTCCTATCAAGGTCGATTTAACGATTGATTGATTGGTTGGTGTTGTAAGTCTAAATTAACAATAATATTAAAGGAGTCTAAGGGAATTGTTCCACACATGCATTTTATATATAACAAACATATCAAAACTCAAGATTAGATAATAAGAAATACAATTGCTTAGGCTAGACACCCATCTCTCGATATTAGTGTCAATCACCATAGAATGGGTTATAGAAGCTCTCGCACTAAGTCTCCACCCCACTAACATATGCAAAGTCTAATTCATCTCCATGTTTCACAACTTATAGAAATGAATTAACAAATATAATCTAAGTTTATGACCATTAAACAAAGATTATGCAATTAAAATGAGCATACATTATAAGCAAAGGATTATAATCATCTTAACTCGTTAGTTGATATACTACATTACATTTTTATAGCATGGCTTCCCAATCCCTTAGACAAATGAAACTATTCACTCATGATGAAATGTAAACAAATGACTTTATATAAATTAAACATGATATAAGTAGATTACTATTTGTCTAAGTGATTGGTATGTAAATTACTAATAAGAACAATATTGTAAATGATACTAGTAATGTAAATAACAAAAGGAAATAATAAAACAATACAATAACAAAATAAGAACAATAATAGACTAGAGAAATAATTACCAAAATGTAGAACAATGCTTGAAATGAAACCAAAACCAAATAACAAATGCTAGAACTTGTAAAGAACCTTTTATTGTAATGTAAAACTAAAGAAAGATTAACTAAAGATTACAAGAATTAGAGAGAATTTCTAAGTATAAAATGTGTAAGAATGGAGTGTAATAAGATGTGATAAGATGTAAGAATGATATAAGAATGATATGTTAGGGTTCGTATGCACCTTCCTATTTATAGTGGACAGGAAGTGAAACGTAAATAAGAGAGGAAAGGCCAAGAGCCGACTAGGGGGCACTCGTCCCGATCGGGGTTGGCCGTCCCGATCGGGATCGTGGCTTCCTAGCCCGGCCTCCTTAATTCCTCTCTTAATTGCCTAAGGAATCCTATGTTGAGCTTTATTACGGTGATTAATCACACGGTTAATGACAATTCATTCCTTAACCCTTCAACTTTGCAATTTATGATCATCTCATTTCATGTGGACTTTCTACTTTGGGCTTGACTTTGGTTGACTTGCATTTCCTTTTGTTGCATTTGGTCCATCAAATTAGACATGCAAATCCATGCAAATCCATGATCATACTCCATAGTTAGTCCACTTTCTCCATGCTTAGTCCATTTTGTAGCTCATACTTAGTCTTGTACACAAAATGGCACATTTTGTACGGAGTAGTAATTTAGCTCAATAAACCAAATGTTCCTACAAAACATGTCAAATTCCACAAAGAAGACTAAAAGTACAAATGTTAACTTAAAACACTAAGATAAGTGCAAATAATCAAGTAAAATGAAGCTAACATATGGGGTTTAAGTATATAAATTATGCACTTATCACTCCTGCAATCATATAGTGATTTCAGAGTATTTATCATGAGGATAATTTAAAGATGCTGCTATCTTAAATGACTATTTACTTGCGTAGTTCCATTCTAATCACTTTCTATGGTTTAATAATACTTAATTAGTTTTAAAACCCGTGAAAAATCACGGGGTCCTTTTTGGGTTTTTATTTAGGTTTCAAGTATCGGTATCATTCTATTGGCTTACGTATACGACACTACTTTTATATTACGTTTGTTCTCTTTAATTTATACTTCCTCCATTCCATTGATCTCTTTACGTTCACTTTTTCGGCACTATTCATTAGTAAGGAAAATCTTCAATACAACTTCAAATTTATAACATAAAAGATAGTCATGTGAGATCTTATTTAAATCGTCTCACGGGTGCATTATGAATATCAATTTTTTATAATTTTTAGTAACATTTAACTAAATATATGAACAAAAGAAAACGTGCATTGATATATGTGTATAAAGCAAACGTAAGGAATCAAATGGAAGAGAGGAAATATTAGATATTCTATTCGTTTTGATCATTTCTTTATACGTATTATATATTTTTGGGTATGGTTATGAACTTTGTTTCTGTTTTTCTTATTGTTTTCGTAGTAAATTCTACTTTTGGTTCTCTCCACCGGTTGCTTTGGCGCTGTTTGGTAAACGACTTATATATTGACCAATTTTTAGCATATTCAAGGATTTTGGCATGTTTGACTAATCAACATGCTAATTTTAGTGTTTTGGTAAACAACATATTGAAACATCATATTTGGAGTCAATATGCTGCTTTACAATAATGCTGCTTAGCCCAGCATATATTGGTTAACATAATGTAAAATAGGAAATTTTTCTCCATTTTACAAAGAAAACTAATAATCTACTAATCGTAATCTGTCAATTACCAAACACTCAAATTAATTCTGCAAATTATAATAGGTTAGTCAAACCTTCTGATAAAATGTGTCATTTATAATCTGCTTTTGCAACCTGCTTATGCCGAAATTAATCCGTTTTTACCAAACAAGGCCCAAGTGATCATCCTATATTTGACTTTAATAAAATACATTGGAAACATTAAGTTCTTGCACTTATAGTCGATCAAATGACCATGTCCAACGACCAACATCCAACTGATTATGTATTTCATGTCTAATTTAGAAATATTGGGGTATAGAAAATTAATGTTACAATCCCTAATAAAGTGGAAGAAATAAATACTCTTAAATTTCCTCTATAAAAAACAATTAACCAATCAAAAAACATACTAATAAACAATTAACCAATCAAAACATTATCTAACATGATTACTAAAGAGTGCAAATTCTCTTAAATTAAACAACAATTAATCAATCAAAAAACATACTACATTTAAATTCCTGCGTTTATCGATCGAATATGTTGAATGACAAATAAAAATCACATCACTCTAACTTTCTATCGTTCATAAATGCAACTCTTTCTTTTTGTTATCAACTTCTTCAATTTCATTAAATTATTATATACATCTATATATATATACAATATAATTCAAGGGCTATAACTTGAGTAATTTTGTTTTAGCGTCACATGTCAAGATAAGTTATTTAAAAAGTGTGTATCTAAAAAATAAAAACATATTACTATAAAAAAAATATTAAAGGGGAAGATTAAAAGGTGAAAGTTGATAGCTTTTAATACACTTTTGACCTTTCTTATCTCAATAATAATTTTTAGAATTTATCTAATATCTTATCTTGAACAAAAAAAATATTATGAATACTAAAAATAACTAATTATTCCTTATTCATAAGTAGAAAAATATATTACATAAATAGTGTACATATGCAATATAATTAACATACTGAGTTAAGTAATTTTTAATGGTTGGAAGTTAATAGATTCTAAGATTTCTAACATAACCTTTTTTCTATCAACATTAATTGTAACTTTTAATATTCCAATATTTTATCACCAACATTAAAGTTATTAAGGAATACCAAAAGTAACTGATTAACTCATTAATCATAAATTAATATAAATTTTTTATTTCCACTTAAGACTATGGTTATGAATCCAACATATAATTCTTTTTTTAATGGTAGTATGTTGTTAATCACCATTATTAGTAATTATGTTATGATCATTTTTAATCTTCCCTTCATTCACAAAATTTTTCTTATTCCTCCAAATAATTTGTTAAAATATTAATAGGAGAATTAATTACAAAAATGATCTTATATAAATATCACACCAATCCTAATTTTCATTTTCATTACAAAAGTCGGTAGGTAAATACATAGAGAACTAAATGTATTGTTTCATCTTTATCCTTATTATGTTTTGAATTAATAGCTAGAATCTAATTTAGTTATTATTTTGTGTTTGTTTTCAAATTGCAGGAGGTGACATACTCACAATATCCATAATATTACATGAAAATAAAAAATAATGGTAATGAATCTTCTTTACACTTTTCTTTTGGCTTGAATACTCTTTCATATTTGTCGGGTTTTTCCTTTTCTATTATGGTGTGTAATATTAAATTATAATATGAATATCTGAGATGGCATTTTCTTAAGCCATCTATAACTTATATATGTGACATCTCTTATGTAAATTCTGCATGGAGATTGAGTTTGTCAGGGTCAAAATTGCAGAAAGGGATAATAAACGCTACTATGTATGCTTGCATCTATCATTTGTGGAGACAGCGTAATCAGAGTAGATATGATTTTACCTTACTTCCGACCTGAAGTGGTTGCGAAACTAATTAGGGAGGATATTGCCAGTAGGGTTAGACTCATGGCTAAGAGACCATTCAAGGATAAAGATCGAAGCTTCTTGATCAGAGTTTCTAGTGAATGAGGGAGATCTGAAGATTGAAGAAGGAAGACGATGTTTTAGGAAAGTGCTAGGTTTTTGTTGTCTAAATATCCGTTTTTTGGATAAGGGAAACATTTGTTTTTGTTGGTCTGATATATGGTTTGTATACGGTCCGGTTTGAACGGTTATTAAGTTCTGCAGAAATAAGGTTTTTGGTATACGGTTTCACTCTGTATTATTTTGGTTGATCTCACTAAGGTGGACCAGTTGGAAATATGCATATTTTGATCACATTTGGATGCTATTTTCATGCTGCACTCCCATATTCGATTCATGTCGTTGGTTATATTGGCATTTGTGACCATTGAGGGTCCTGTTATGACGAATTGTAGCAAAGGCCGCTTTGATCCTATTTTAGTAGTAGCAATTGAAAAAGATGGTGTAGTTCTTAGTATGTTATTAGATATAGTGAGTAACAATTGTCCGTATACGGTATTCAGAATCTGGTTGGATGTCGAACAAAGTGCAAAAAGATGGTGTAATTCTTAGTATGTTATTTGTCCCACATTGAAAAATAATGCAGGTTTGATGAATATACTAGGTATAAATAGTAGAATTATCCCACATCAGAAAAATAATCCATGTTTGGTGAATATATT
>JAGPOY010006788.1:3954-14047 GCA_018983105.1 Silene uniflora | reverse complement strand
CTATACTCTAATGATAGCATTTTTTACCACGAAGCTAATTATATTATTTGCATAATTTTTTTACCGACATGTTTTTGCCAAATGAAATGTAAAAGTTTTTTATATAAAAATTGGAAATATCACTTGAATATAATTTAGGAAATATATATTATGGTAATTAAAATATCTTCCACTTTATTTTTTTACATCAAAAATATTAATTATGATACTTTCCTTAATTGACTTTTGACGATGTGGACGTTCTAGAATCGCTCGATAAAACTCTCTTTTATATATATATATTGATTGATTTGTAATTTATTTTTGAAGATTAAATTAGGAATGTGTATATTTGGAGGAGAGATATCGATTTTGAAATTTTAGAATGTTGACATATTTGATTTGATTTATCTATATTCTATTCACAATATCAAATTATATGGCAATCATATATATTGCCTGATATTTATCTCCCTAAAATACGAAAATTATATAAATTCCAAAAATTCGAAATTAACTAATTTTAGCAAAAACATCTTAATCTTTTGTTAAAAAGTCATGATCTTTATTCTTATAAGTTATTGCTCGTTTTTCATGCTTGATAAGATGACGTGTAAGTTTGTATCTGTATGACTATATGAATTGATAATTAATAATTGATATTTTATACGGTTTATAAATTACAAATCTTCAAAAAGTGAAGATCTTTTATCAGTTTTCAAATTGAGGAAGGTTTCATATTTGTTATGATTTTTATATTTCCAATCTTAAAATGTGGAAACTGTATAACTTTTTACAATAATTTGGAGAAAAATAAGGTAATTATATATGAGTTAAGATATTGTCTTAAGTAAATTTTGCAAAAATAAAAATCATCTTTATCTTGATTCAATGTTAAAATTCAATATCTTTATCAGTAAGTATTTGGTGTGTTTTTCATATTTTGCACGATGATATGTTTTATTTTTCAGTACGCATATAAAGATGATATAGTAATAAATTAGGCTATTTTTTTTCAAGTTAATTTAGTGAATTAAATTTATGTAAGAAATATTCTAATTTATGTAAGGAATATTCGAATAACTGATGATCCTAAGGAGAAATATTCTTCAGTTATTTTAATTGATTGAATTGACTTGATTTCAAAATATAAAAACCATCCCCGATTAAATTGATGTAATTGATTCCAACAGCTGATTCTAAGGAGAAATATTCTCCAGATATTTCCGTGAACATTGAATAGAATATTTTTTCCATGCTCAATCGTAGCATGCGAATTTTGTTGGGCCGTTTTTTTATCTTAGCAACTATTCATATATTTATTGCAAAAGAATAGGCCCAATTAGAAGCCTGGTAACTTAGGCGGGAAAATTCTCAATTTTCCTTATTCTTTTAGTTTTAAGGGGGATGGAGCAAGTCTCGTAAAAGACGGTATCAGGTAAAACTATAAAAGTAATGTGAAACAAGGTAAAAAAGTTACACTAACTACTAACCGAAAGAAAAGAAATAACCATCTCTTATGTGAAAGTTCTAACATTATCATGAAACTGTCTCATAGGAGAATTAGTGTCACATATAGTTCAACCAATACCAAAATAGAAAATTATCCTCGCTCCACCTTAGCTTTGAAAAGTATCATTTTCAACTATCAAACGCCTCGGCACCCACCTATTCATAGCCATTGTCAACCCACTCAGTGGCAGAGCTAAGATTTTAAGTCTACGGGGGCGAAAAATTTCAGCGGGAGCAGAAGGCTAATATTATAAGGGGCCTTCAAAAAGATTCGGAAATTTTAACTAAAAATTTCGAAATTTTCAAACGTCGGCGGAGGCAGCCGCCCCTACAAACCCCCCCCCTTCCCCCTCAAACACACACCTCTGCTCCATCACTGCAACCCACCTCCATAAACTCTCACTCCACGACGCCCATCCTCCACAATTGATGCCAAACTCGCCTACCCAAAGAAGCCTTACGTTGCCCATCACACGTCCCCTTCTCCATCCCTACAAACTGCTCCGACATCGGTTGCCCATCCTTCCTTCATCCCCGTATCTACATTGATTTTCAACATATTACCCTCTTATTTCCTCCGTTCCAGTATCTACATTGATTTTCAGCATATTACCCTCGTATTTCCTCCATCCAGCTACCACCTTCTCATGAGTCCTATGCTCCATGATACCTCAAAAGACCATGCAACCTTCTCATCAAGATAGGTGACATGCATGTTTAGTTTAGTTTAACTTTGTAATAGTGTAGTTGAAAAAGTATTGAGGTTGATTAAGAATACTTTTAGGAGGGGAAGAAAATAAAAAGAAATAAATCATTCACCTCCAGAATCCTGATCCATTATTGTGCTAGACAGCCACCATGACACATTTTTTTCAATATTTTCACAGCGTTGCTATTATTCTTGGAATTTTCCTTTTATTCTTCCAACAAAATTCGAAATATATTTTGTTCAATTTGTTAACGTCAACAATATAGGAGAATATTTGTAAGAAACACTATGATTTCCACGAATCTCCTTACGAAGATTCTAAAAGCTCATATCATGATCATTTAAATGCTGAAATGCATGTTCTTAAGGACATTCAGATTAGACATTGATAATGCATCAAAGGGACCGAGCCTTCCAGTAAATATAATTGCTATCTGTCATGCCTTATTAACTCCAACACCAAGTTGTCTACGTGAAATTATAGTTTTAAGTTAATGCTTGCAACTTCATTGCTTTAGTTAAACCATTTCACGGACCACCATTCTGTCCCAAAACTTAAATAACTCATATAGAGATGTGCGCAAGTCCGGCCCTGCTAGTCTTTGTGGGCCGATATCTAGCAAACCGACCAACACTAAGCCCAGCCCGGCACGCCCGTATGGTCATATATTTCCTCGGGTTGGGTTAGTGCGGCAACTTTCTCGACCCAGCTCGATCCACGCACTAATAAAAAAATATGAGCGCCCAGTTCCGTCCTCCACTTGACAGCTACTCAGTAGGTTGGGCTAGTGTTAAACAAAACTGGCCCAGCCTGACCCTCATCTAGTGCCGTGTTTGAGCGCTGATAGTCAACCCGGTTCATCACACACCTCTAATCTCATACGACGGTCCTCAGTTAATTGCATTCTCCTTCTTTTTAGGCTTTTTAATTAATCACAAATTCTCGTTTAAGACGGTCACTATCCGTCTTAAGCTTAAAACGGGTTAAATACATACCAAATCACCCCACTTGGTGCTAATAAAGACAAAAATTTTGATATTTTCTAGGCAACAAGTGAGTGATTTGTTATGTAACTGACCCGACGACCACCATAAGGTAATCAGTTTTCCCGGTCTGGAAAACAAAAAGAAAAGGAAAGCATAAAAAAAGGGTTACCTGAGCCGCGTGGCGTTGTTTTAGAGCACAGCTTGAAACTTAATAACAAAGCAAACGGCGTCGTATCAACGCCACGCTCCAATTCAAAATCAAATAAAAGGCGAGAGCGTCCCTCTTTCTCTCTCTCCTAACAACCTTTAGATTTTCAGTTACTCTCTCTCTAAAAAAAATCCCCAAATTCAAAAATTAGGGTTCTTACTTTCCACCTCAATTCACACCCAATTTCAAATAAAATCACTCAAAAATGGGCGCAGGACAAAGTCGAGGTGATTTAGATTTTCCAGATTCCGACAACGATTACTCCGAAGAAGAAAACGATGACGAAAATTACGATACTACTTCCGAAAACGAAGATGATCATAAATTCTCAACTCCACCACCTCATTCTTCCACTTCTTACGATGTCGACGACATTGATTCGCGGTTAAAAGCTTTGAAACTCAAGTACGGCTCCAATTTACCGTCTTCCAAGGGTAAAAATCCCGGTGTGATCAAACTTTACCGGCATATCGGTGGCGCTTCCTCGGATTCTAAGTGGACTCTTGAGAAATCCGCTGATTGCTCGTCTTTTTGCTTCGTAAAGTCGAAAGACGAGAAAGATGAAGATTCTGATGAAGAGGAGAAGTCGGTTGGATCATGGGAGCTGCAGGTCGGGTCGAAGGTTCGAGCTAGGGTTTCGTCGGAATTACAGCTGAAGATGTTTCCGGAACAACGGCGCGTGGTGTTCATCGCGAATGGTAGCGTGTGGGCGTTGAAATTCTTGGAGCAGAACAATTGTTATGATCAATTTGTGTCAGAGTATCAGAATTGTCTTTTCGAAAATTTGTATGGTTTGGAGGCGAATGATACAAACAAGATGAAAATTTACGGAAAAGATTTCATTTCTTGGTCCAAACCTGAGGAAGCTGATGATACAATGTGGGATGCACCGGATAGTCTCGAACCCGAACCAGATTCCGGTTCGAAACGGAAAGCGAAAACGACATCGTTTGAGCAGGATTTGCTGGAGGAGTTCGAGGAAGAGGTTACCAATACAACAGGGATACAAAGCTTGGCATTGGGTGCGTTGGATAATAGTTTCTTGGTTGGGAATGATAATATCCAAGTGGTTAAGAATTTCCGAACCGGAGTTCACGGGAAAGGCGTGAGTGTAAAATTCGATCGCGGTGGTTCGAGTTCGGGTTTGAATTCGAGTTATTCGACTCCTAAGAAGGCGCTTTTAATGCGAGGCGAGACGAATATGATGTTAATGAGTCCAGTAACCCAAGGGAAACCACATGCCAGTGGAATTCACCAGCTTGATATCGAAACGGGGAAAATTGTTACTGAATGGAAATTTGGAAAAGATGGAGCTGATATTTCGATGAGAGACATTACAAACGACTCGAAAAGCTCGCAATTGGACCCTGGTGGCTCGACATTCTTGGGTTTAGACGATAATAGGTTGTGTCAATGGGATATGCGTGATCGTAGGGGAGCAGTGCAGGATATTGTTAATAATTCACCTGTATTGCATTGGAATCAAGGGCATCAGTTCTCTAGAGGGACTAACTTTCAGTGTTTCGCCTCGACCGGGGATGGGTCCATTGTTGTGGGGTCTATTGATGGGAAGATCCGGCTTTACTCGAAAACGTCTATGCGTCAAGCTAAGACGGCTTTTCCTAGCCTTGGTTCGCCGATTACTCATGTGGATGTTACTTATGATGGGAAGTGGGTTTTGGCTACGACTGATACGTATTTGCTTCTTATTTGTACGTTGTTTACGGATAAGGATGGTAGGACTAAGACTGGTTTTGGAGGGCGTATGGGGAATCGAGCTTCGGCTCCTAGGTTGCTTAAGTTGATGCCTTTACATGCTCATTTGGCTGGTTCTAATAGCAAGTTCCATGGTGGACAGTTCTCTTGGGTAAGACTCATTAATACTCTTTTCTACTGCCTTTTGTGTAGGTTGAGTTATTTATGTTTAGTCTCATTTTTGTTGAGTTTACTGAATTTGGAAGTATTGTTTATGTTTGGAGTATCGTCATTAAATACTGATGTTTAGATTGATGGTAGTTATGTCCTTTAAAGTAGTGTTTCACTTGAAACTTCTTATCCGTGACTCAAGTTGACTCTTAAATGTGATTGGAAATGTGGATCTCAACTCTCACGTATAATTAGAGTTTAGACATAAACTGAAAGAGACTAATGTCTTGTATGCAGAGCGAACAAAGTGTGGTGGGGGGGTTGTTGGGTTGCGGCGGGGAGATTAGTTATCCTGATCTTCAAGTCAGGAGAAGGGAGAACGTTTTCTGTGAGATGTGTTTTGCACTTTTGCCTTAAATGGGAAGTGTTATGAGTAAGGTTTGGGTTGTTTTTGGTAGATTATCAGTATTTTCCGTGATATGCAAGATGATAGGAAAATCTGTTTCAACATATTCTGTGATTTATTTTCACCGTTCTTCTAGGAACTTTGTCAAAATATCTCAGAGCGATCCACTTCCTTTTAACTCCTTTTAACGCGGGGGATTGTGTTTCCAAAAAAAGTGGACTGATCATCACATAATTGAGCGATTCTATATATTTCTTCTTCCACCACAATTTTCGATTATTCCAGCACCACCTCCATAGTAATGATTAATGAAGTCCATTATGTATCTGGCTTTTAATCCCTGTTAAGCGTCCTGCATTTTAGCTGCGGTCATGCACTTTTTGTCATATTAATCGTATCTGGCTTCTGGTCTCTGTGTGACATTGCTGCTGCTATGCGTCCTGCATTTTACTACGTCCATGCACTTTTTTGTCATATTAACCGTATCTGGCTTAGTGGCTTTTGGCCTCTGTTTGCCATTGCTGCGCTGCTATGCATCCTGCATTTTACTACGTCCATGCACTTTTTTGGCGTATCAACTGTCAACTGAATTGACGATCGATGATGGATAGCATATAGAGGAAGAACAGTGGATGAAATTAACGCGTGTTAACTTTTGCATTTGCAGGTAACCGAGGATGGGAGACAAGAACGACACATAGTGGTCACAGTTGGAAAATTCAGCATCATATGGAACTTTGAGCAAGTGAAGAACAGTGCGCATAAGTGCTACCAGAACCAGCAAGGCTTGAAGAGCTGCTACTGCTATAACATTGTGTTGAAAGATGAGTCTATAGTGGACAGTCGGTTCATGCATGAGAAGTTTGCAGATTGCCATTCTCCGGAAGCTCCTCTTGTGGTGGCGACCCCTATGAAAGTGACTTCATTCAGCATATCTGCCAAGCAATAGTGTCCCCGATTGTGCTTATTTCCTGACACAAGAACTCTTTCATTCTGTGTGATTAGTTTTCTCAAGGTTGTTTTTTAGTATCTCAATAGTTTTTCTGTATAAAGTGTGGTGTTGCTCTTTGTAGTGAATCACTGCGAGATGGCGACTATGTAGAAGCAAATGGTTTATATATTTTCTGTGTTGAGGAATGCGTTTGTTTGAGTCTTTAACACGAAATATTTCGATTGTAAATTTAGTCCTAGTGGATATTTGTTCTGGCGCATATTAAGTAATCCAATCAACTTGTGGAGTGTATGTTAGTGCCTTGCGTTTTTTGACTGTATGTCTGTATCCACTTTGGTTGCTTGCCTAAGTTTTGCCTAAGTAACCCCACTCTAATATTAGCAATATTCACTCAAGACAGACAATATCCCCCAAATGTGCAAATGAGGAAAAGATTACAACACAATCAATCATCCATCAATCAAGTGATTTATTCACATCGTAAATTTAGAAACAAATAATGTATAAGCTCCCTTCATTTACTCTAATTAGATCAATCCTTTTGTATAAATACTCTAGGAGACTTTGTAATTATTCACATTAACATTATATATCAAAACACTAATCTTATATGGTATCAGTGCGTCATAAGAGATCCACCACCAACCTCCTATCTCATCGACCTGCAACCTTCAAACGAGTCGCCATCTCCACCTCTGTCCTTGCTATCACCATGTCGCCAAACCCAGAAACCATGATTCCCAACCCCCACGACACCACCAAACCACTCATCACCCTCAACCTTCACCACTGCGTGAAACTCACCTCGCTCAATTATATTTCATGGCACTTTCAATTGACCCATATCTTATTTGGGAATAGCTTACTCGGGTTCCTTGATGGATCCAACCCAACCCCATCACCGGTGATGATAAAACAGAGAAAACCAATCCTGCGTACCTTACATGGCTAAAACAGGACTGGTTGATACTCTGTGCTCTCATGGGCACCCTATCCTCCACCGTTCAGGCCCTCGTAGTCCGAGCCACGACATCAAAAGAGGCTTGGGACATCCTTGCAAAGACCTATACCAACCCCTCTAGGGCACACATCTTGCAAATAAAAGACCGTCTCGATTCGATCGTAAAAACCGCAGACCAATCGATCGATGACTATATACACGCTTTCAAAACATGCATTGACCGCCTTGCTCTTTTGGGTAAAACCGTCAACCCAGAGGACATAGTGTCGAAGGTCCTCAAAGGCCTCGACTACTAACCTATATAAATCGGTCAAGGATCAAGTCCGTGGTCGTGACAACCCGATTTCATTTGAAGCATTCCACGAGAAACTGCTTCAACATGAATAACTGATTAAACAACAACCAACCAATGATTTGTTTCAACCCACTGCCAACCTATCCTATCGCCACAACAACCCCAATTGTGGCCACCATCGTCATAACAACACCACCACCACTCCTTACTCCAACCAGGCGCATACCCATGGCTCTTGCTCCACCAATGCAGCCCTTCGTCCCTTCAAAGGAAGGTGTCAGTGGTGCTGCCAAAAAGGGCACGTCATAGCCAATTGCCCCTATTTCAGGAAGTTTTTCCCGAATATTGCCTTTCCTGAACGAACCACAAACCCCACCACAAGCTCATCACACCGCCACCTACGACAACCCTGGCCCCAACCCTAACTACCTCCTTGATAGTGGGGCCTCCCATCATGTCACCCATGACCTCGATACCCTTGCCATGCACTCCCCATACCTCGGCCCGGATGACCTCTTCATTGGAGACGGTTCTGCACACGACATTGCCAACATAGGTTCACTTTGCTTGCCTTTCTTCTCTCTAAAGTTTAATAAAGTATTACATGTACCACGAATTTCTCGCAATATAATGTCAATTTCACAATTGTGTCGTGATAATAATGCTTATGTTATTTTCTCATTGCCTTCTTTTATTGTAAAGGCAATCTCGACGGGTGCAACGCTGCTCCAGGGCAAGGCTAAAGACGGAATTTATGAGTTGAGTCTGTCCCAACCAAGCGCCTACTTAACCAAGAAAGGCTCGACTCCGCTATCATGGCATCATAAATTAGGGCACCCTACTTTTGATGTAATGAAAATTATCAATAAAAATGCACCATTTCCTATTTCCAATTTTTCGTTTTGTGATTCATGTCATATTAGCAAAAGCACAAAACTACCGTTTGCAACATCGTCTTTTAAAGCCACCGCACCACTCGAATTAATTTATTCGGACCTTCGGACAAGTCCCGTCCTATCTCGAGACCATTACAAATACTCTGTAATATTTGTTGACCATTTTAGTAAGTATATATGGCTATTTCCGCTTAACAAATATCGGAAAACCACTAGAAAACTATTTTCAAAAACCCGTCCGTCAATTCTTCTCCGACAATGGTGGAGAATTTCAAAAATTAAATTCTACATTGCTTGCCAATGGCGGTTTTCCATGAACTACGAGACAAGATTGCGACTTCTTCCTTCGACGTCCATCTTGAGGGGGCGTATTAGCAATATTCACTCAAGACAAACAATATCTCCCAAATCTGCAAATGAGGAAAAGATTACAACACAATCAATCATCCCATCAATCAAGTGATTTAGAGCATGTTTGGCCTTGCTTATAAAAAATAACTTCTGCTTTTTTAAACGAGTTTTTCCAAAGCTACTTATCCGCAAAACTATTCGTGTTTGGCCAAAATTTTACAAAACTGCTTTTTGCTAGTTTTACATGTTTGGCCTAACTAGTTTTTTTAAATTTAATTTACATTTCCTCCATATTATTTTTATAGTCGTAATTCAATTAAAAACTTACTGTATATTTTTGAAATTAAAATAAAGTTTTGTGATTATTCAACTATGTGTACCTTTTGACTTAGAATTTACCATCATACAAACAAATATTAAGAAAAACGTAAAACAAGTGCGGTAAAATCATTGTAAAACAAATATAATAATTTGTGGAAGATTATAAATATAATAGCATTTACATAACATGACATTGATATAATAAAAATACAAAAAGAATGAAACAATTAATTGTGCAGGGAGTAGAATACGAGAGGGGGGATTAATGAAAAGACTTCTTTTATAAAATTAAATATCTTATTATTTAATAGTGGCATTAAGGAATATTCACAAAGCTTTTGTAGAAATAGAAGCAGAAACATCAATTTGCTACTTCTGTTTCTAGGGGCTAGTTTTTGAAAAAATGCTTAATAAAAACTGTTTATACATTACTAAAAATTAGTGTTTGGCCTCATTTCTGCTTTTGTAGTTGAAAAAACAGTTTTTAAATGTGGCCAAACACCATCTTATTCACATTGTAAATTTAGAAACAAATAATGTATAGGTAGATCCTCCTAAATCCTAATGATCATCCACCCAACCTTCAGGAGACATATTTGGGCCTTTGGGGTTGCTATTTCCATGTAATAACAAATAGTTAATTTTTCGGG
>JAGPOY010006787.1:0-10093 GCA_018983105.1 Silene uniflora | reverse complement strand
TACCCGAACTGTAGCCTGTTCGAGACCTCTAATCGTTCACCATCGGTCGTGTTGTGGAAGCTCAGCGGGTTATTAAACATGGATGTAAATGGTTGATTTGTAATGGTCATAACATCTGATTTCGGAATGATCAGTGGACTTTAAGGCTGCCATCTTTTCGTATTTGAGCAAAGTGATGCCACCAGTAGCATAACCAGCAGCTGCCCATTACGGTAGAGAATTTGGCACATGAACACGGCCAACACGCCACCAAAGGTTACGTCTTTTCTATGGAAGGTAAATGGAGCTATACCGAGTCCAGGATGGCCAGGATGGGTACCCATCCTGATGGAATGCCCTGAAACAATCAAGGCTTTGTTAAGGTCGACTTTTGAAAGACCGGTCAGTTAAACACAACACAACACAACTCAATGGCGATCATTTCACTCTTCAACTGGTAACTGTAAGTGGAAAATGATTCCCTCTGGAAAATAACTCTATTTCTTGTACTCCATAGGCACCAAAGTGTGGCTAAGAATCTCCTGATTCTTCGATCTGCGTCCTCCAGTTTCTCCAGATAATTGAGCCACTCAATCAACCATCTCCTTAAACTAATACCATTAACATGATCAACCCTTAATCCCATATCCGTACACGCCCATAATCGTTTTACAATATCGCAATCTCTAAAGAGATGTTCCATGGTTTCAGTAAACGAATATTATCCCTTTCACATAGCTTACATATCGTACTTACCTCACATGTTTCTTTTGACAAAATTTATACCCACTGAAAGGGTGTCAGTCACAATTCGCCAGACTAGGATTTTCCACTTACTAGGCCCTGGAAGGTTCCACAACCTCTTTCGACAAAACCCACGGCCTAGCTCATCCAAGCCTTGCATGTAAGACTATGTTAGATTAAGATAACTTTCTTTACGGCTGCTATAAAAAAAAAAAATGCTCTTCAACAAATAGCGTCCCTGCGCACCTTTTTCCAGCTAAACCACCCAAAAATGCGATCCCGTAAGCAGATCTGTTGGTTAATCTATACTACAACAATTGCACAATTGGACATTGCACATAACAAGTCATTAGGTAGCGCAAAAACTCAAGAACTAGGGAACATCAAGTTAATACCGAGATTTATGGATTCGAGAGCAAGATTTTAATTTAATTAAAATAATAAAACTAGGGAACATCAAGTTAGTAGCTGGATTAAGGACTTCGAGAACAACACTAAATTTTAATTAAAAAAACTACTCCCCCTGTTCCAGTGAGATGTTTACACTTTCTTTATTTTGTGAGGAAATAAAGGAAGTGTAAACATATGACTGGAACGGAGGGAGTAGAAGTATGTAAAGTTAAAAACTTTATTTATTACAATAATATACATATATGTCGTTCCTACGGCTTTCTTGTAAATATAGTTTCATGGAATGAAAACCTGAAATCGTAACGTCACCTGAGAAAAAAAAAATCCATGATTATAAAATTTGGGTTTTTTTTTTTAATATGGTACCCTTGTATTTTTTCGAATTTAACGTTTATTTTATGCACTTTCTGTTGATCTTTTGACAATAATTTGTCATATCATTAATATAAATATCGTTTATTCAATCCTAACATACTTTCTTTGCAAAACTAATTGTTCGAAAACTCGATTTTTACTATTTTGGGTATAAGTTTTGGGGTACCAAGGAGTATATTTTTCAAAAAAACGAGCAATACCACAGTAAAATTCAAAAAAAACACATAAATACCACGTAGAAAAACCCTAAAATTTATACTCGTATATTAAAAAATATAGTTCATCCTATTATTATTATCTTATCCAGTGCATCCTATTATTATTTTTTTTGAAGGATGGTGATAAGAGTTGGGCTACGAGTCAATGAAGGAACGAGTTCATTGAAAGTCGGAAATCAATTTAATTATTCTCGAGAATGATTAAATGTATTTCGAGCTTTCATTAAACGAGTGAGTTTCATTGGTTAATACGAAATACACTCTAATGGCTGCTCGTTGTGTTTGCATGGTGACATGCAATGGGTCGAGTGATGTTCTCTTTAATAGCCTGACATTTTATTTCCTTGCTTTGTGGTTAATAATAAAATGGGTGGTATTCTATTTAGTTTGAGTCTTAATTATTTGTTGTGTTAATGGTTGTAAATTAGCTAATTAAGGTCCCTTAATTAAGCTAGTTAATGTTGGGATTGTAAGGGACTTTTCATTTGTCTCTTTTGGGCTATTTAAGCCATTTTCCATGAATGAGAAAGGGACATATGATTCAACCAAAATCCTCTAAAATTACTTGCAATTGTCGAGCACAATTCTGGTTTTCTAGCTATTGCTTGGACGTGCTCCTAGCGTAGTTATTTGAGTTCGAGTCAATAGGTCTTGGCTTGGTCTCGTAATTCGTCAAGTTATAGGTCTAGTTTGTCGAATATATCCTTGTTCTTTATTTCCGCTGCCAAACTCGCATCAGATGCATCCTACTATTATTATCTTATCCTTATTGTAATGTACTCCGTATAAATAAAAGAAAATAAGTTTTAAACAAGATTTTAAGTCACGATCTTCAACATATATTAAATTCAAGTAATCTTCTACGGAGTATTCAACTCCATGTGCATGGGATGCATTAGTCTTCCTTCGTAACCATAAAACTGGTCCACTTGTATATACTAAATCTTTTTTTTTTATTTTATATATATTCTGACTATTTGACCCCTCTTAAATTTAAGACATAAATTTCGTTTTAAATAAGAATTTGTGGCATGGTACTATGGCATGGAGTAGTATACTAGTATGACACACATCAGTGATAGAGTCAGGAATTGAACTCCACGGGAGCGAACAGGTAAATTTAGCGCCCTGTTAAACCCCTAGATCCACCACTGACAAGCATATATGGCATCCTAGGAAAAAAAAAGAACTGTCCTAGCAAACTAAAATCAATCCCAAACTGTCCCGATCTAGTTGACTTTTTGGTTTACATTTTTTTAGTTACGTATAGTACATGTGTTTAATACAATTGTTAGTAGAGAGGTCGTTAACGCTAAACGGAATAAGTTCAGTTCCATATCGCTTAAAAATCTAAAAGTTCGGGTCCTTTATATGCCCTTAACTTGCGTAAAAGTCAATAACATTTGTATATATTTTTCCCGATCTTAGTATTTCTATGCTTAACTATGTCCTGCATCTCACACTTCTTCAAATGGAAAGCAATATTGATAACCTTACTCATCTTCATTTTCATATTTTTACTAAATGATAACAACCCATTTACTCCTTTTACTTCCACCTTTTTACCCTCTTTAATTGGAGCGCAAACCGGGCTGGTTCCGTCTTGTGATATATTTGATGGGAGATGGGTTCATGATGAATCCTACCCAATTTATCCACCTGGGTCATGCCCGTTTAAAGATAAGTTTAGTTGTTTCGATCATGGTCGCTCTGATCTTGGTTACTTGTCCTATAGATGGCAACCTCGTGAATGTGACATCCCGAAGTCTGTTACTGTTACTCTCACTATCCCATTCATTTGTTCATTATTTTTTACTCCATCCATCCTAGTCATTTGTTTATTTTTTTTATCGCGTAAACAAATGACTTGGATGGGAAGTGTAATTTTTTTGTTAGCTGACACCAAATTATGTTGGAACTAAGGCTTTGTTGTTGCTGTTGTCGTCGTAATTAATAGGTTTGATGGAGTGAAGATGTTGGAGATGCTAAGAGGGAAGAAATTGGCGTTTATAGGGGACTCACTAAACAGAAATATGTACCTATCTTTGATTTGTGCTTTGAATATTCATTCAACGGTTACTAGGTTACACATGTCCAAACCACCTTATACACACCAAGTCAAGGTAACTAATTATTCCATTCGTTCTCGACTCTCGTTATTAGTTATCTATTTTCATTTTTACTGTATTACTCAATAATTACAAGTTCTTTACAACGAGTATTAGAGGTAATAACAATGCATGAAGGTTAGAAAACCAAAACATGCAAATAAATTGCCATGTTTTTTTGATTTAATTTTAGTTCAACTCGGCTCACCTCTTCACAAATTAACTCATATTTCAGTTCGGTTCAGCTCCATTAGGTTTAGTGCAGTCCTTTTCGGCTAAAATGATTACATGTTAGATTGATGACATGCATAATTTTAAGAGTATAATTAACAATTGATTCTATTTCCATTTTTTTTCTAAAATTAGCGGCCTGGCTTGAGAATTGGAAACTGGACCCGGCCTGTGGATGGCACAGGCCTGAAGGGCCAGAGAAAGGGTCGGGTCAGGGGCCATCTCGTTGCTTTGACATGCTTTACCCCAAGTCCCCAACCAATTACTCCGTATTATTTTTCTCTTTTATATATTTTAAAAATAGTATTTTAATTATGAAATACAATTGAATTGATCATGATGATGATGAACTATGATGAAGAAGAAATAGAACTGAGAGATTAAACTATTATTATTATTATTATGAAAAGTGTAACCGATTACATAATACGATTAAGGTATTTATAGTAAGTTAGTTAATCTTGAGTTTCCTAATTAACTAACATTCCTAATTAACTACCTTAATATTCCATATTCCCCCCTCAAGGTGGAACATCTTGGAATAATTTCAGACCTAGTTTGTTAGCAAAAAACTGATGCTCCTGCTTTCCAAGTGCCTTTGTCATGAGATCAGCCAATTGCAAACCAGTTCGAACATGTTGTGTGTACAGAAAACCTTCTAATTGCTTATCCCTTACAAAATGGCAGTCAGTATTGAGATGTTTAGTTCTCTCATGGAAGACTGGGTTAAGGGCAATGTGCTGAGCAGCCTTGTTGTCGCAATAGAGAGGGAATGGGTAGCTTGATGTCAACTCTGAGATCTTTGAGCAGACCAACTAACCATACTAGCCCACTTGTTGTATAGGACATGCTGCGATACTCTGCTTTAGCTGTGCTCTTGCTTACTGTCACTTGTTTCTTTGTTTTCCAAGAGACAAGTGATTCCCCTAAGAAGATGCAATATCCACTTAATGATCTGCAACTAGAGGCACAAGAACCCCAATCTGCATCACTGTATGCTTTCAGATGAAAAGAAGCATCAGATGGATAAAATAAACCAGCATTCACAGTCCCCCTTAAGTATTTTATGAGATGCTGAGCAGCTGGGTAATGAGGTTCCCTAGGTTGGCTAAGAAATTGGCTGAGATGTTGTACACTATAAGCTATGTCCGTTCTAGTCAAGCTTAGATACAAGAGCCTCCCTATTAACCTTCTGTAGACTTCTGGTTCAGGAAGCAATGCACCTTGATCAACAGTAAGTTTTAGACCTTTCTGCATTGGAAATGAAGCTGCTTTACAATCTTCAAACCCTGCATCTTTGATGATGTCTAAAACATACTTCCTCTGATTTAGCATAATGCCAGCACTGTTTCTTCCAATCTCTAAGCCTAAGAAATACTTCATTTCACCCAAATCTTTAATGGTGAATTTGGAATGTAAATCAGCTTTTAGGGCATCCAAACCTTCTAAATCATCACCAGTAAGTAGGATGTCATCTACATAGACCAATACCAAGGCCAATTTATTGGTCAAAGGATCCTGTTTGGTGAAAAGAGAATAGTCCTGTTTGGACTGGATATAACCAAGTTGAACTAGGAATTTAGTTAACTCTTGGTTCCATTGCCTTGATGCCTGCTTCAGGCCATACAATGATCTGATGAGCTTACACACTTGGCCCTTTTTAACTTTATTATACCCTAATGGAGGCTTCATGTAAAGTTCTTCTTCAATATAGCCATGGAGGAAAGCATTATTTACATCTAACTGGAAAAGAGTCCATTTCCTCATAGCAGCTACAGCAAGTAAAGTTCTAACAGTTGTGAACTTGGCAACTGGAGAAAAAGTGTGCTTGTAATCTTTGTCTTTGATCTGATTGAACCCTTTAGCCACAAGCCTGGCTTTAAACCTTTCCACTGTACCATCAGCTTTGTGCTTAATTTTATATACCCATTTACTACTAATAGCCTTCTTATTTAAAGGCAGATCAGTTAACTCCCATGTATTATTTTTCTCAAGGGCTTGGAGTTCCTGATCCATGGCAGCTATCCATCTTGGATCCTTACTTGCCTGGCTATAATAGCTTGGCTCAACTTCTTTGATAACTTTGCTCAAGGAAGATGTATAGCCAGGATCAAAATCATGAAGCTGTTGAATAACAACAATGTGGAGGGCAGAAGATATAGTAGGACAATGATAATCAGTCAGTTTGACTGGTGGCTGTCTTGTTCTACCCGATTTTCTAGTAGATGGTGAACCTGTAATGGATACATCTACAGACATATCTCCAGTACTAGTAGGAGTATTAGTATTAGTGTTTGGAATATTTGGCTCATTATTATTATGAACCATAATATAGTCTGAGGCTTGTGAAGAGTCCATTTTGTCAAGATCAGAAACAAAATCAAAAGCAACAGAATGTATAACATCTGTTTTATAAGGAAAGTAATTTTCATAGAAAATTATATCTCTATTCACAAATACATCATGGCTTTCTAGATCATAGAGTCTGTATCCTTTTTGAGTTGGAGGGTAGCCTATGAAAATGCATTTTCTAGCTTTAGGCAAAAACTTGTCTTTGACAGTGGGTGGTCTAGTGGCATAACATAATGTGCCAAAGACTCTTAACTCATCATAAACAGGTTTGGCATGAAATAGAAGCTCATATGGAGTTTGCCAATTTAGAACAGATGAAGGCATTTTATTTATTAAGTATGTTGCAGTGAGAAGACAGTCCCCCCAAAATTTTATAGGTAGCTGAGCATGAAATCTGAGAGCCCTAGCAGTCTCTAAAAGGTGTCTATGCTTCCTTTCTACTCTTCCATTTTGCTGGGGTCTCCCAACTATGCTAGTTTGGTGTATAATACCCTTAGAAGCAAAGAAATCATGACACTGGGACTGAATAAATTCTGTCCCATTATCAGATCTTATGATCTTGACTCTTGTGTTAAATTGAGTCTCAACCATAGTCATGAAATGTATAATAAGATTTGGAACTTGAGTTTTATGCTGAATAAAAAAAGTCCAGGTATTCCTGGAGTGATCATCAAGAATAGTAAGAAAGGATTGTGCACCAGATCTGTCAGGTTGTTTATATGGCCCCCACAAATCCATGTGAACAAGGTCAAAACAATGTCTAGCATGTGAAATACTTCTTGGAAAAGGAAAAGAGTGATGCTTAGCAAAAATACATGTTTCACAGAACATTTTATTAACACCATTCATTACATCAGAATCTGCATGTTTCAGTTTTTCAACAAATGAATGTCCTAGTCTAGAATGAAAAAGAGCTGAACTAATCTTTTTAGCTGCATTAACAGAATACAACCTAGAATTATTACAATGTTTATTTTGTACAGGAACTCTTAATGTGTATAAATCTCCATATCTTTTACCAAGAGCAAGTGTAGTCTTACTTGAAGGGTCCTGAAATAAGCAAGTATCATTCAGAAAAGTGACAAACAAATTGGATGTGGTGATTAGTTTGCCAACAGAGAGAAGATTAGGCTTGAAATCAGGGATTAGCAAGACATTAAACAAAGTAATGTACTTGGTTAAGTATACTGTGCCAGTCTTATAAACCGGTTTTAATGTTCCATCAGGCAAAGAAACAAATAATGGCTGAGGTAGAACAACAAGATCATGCAATATTGAAATGTCTGAGGTCATGTGGTCAGAAGCCCCAGTGTCAATAACCCAATATTTATATGCAGAAAATCCATAATTAACAAGTGAAGAAAAAGAAGTTGACTTACCTGCAAAATGGCTAAAGGTTTGAAGAACTTTGTTCAGGACTGAATCTACAATACCCTGCACAAGATCAGGTGGAACTTGGGGAGTCTGCTGACTTGTTGCATTCTGATGATATTGTGCACCGGATGGATAACCAAAGGATGTGGGATAAAAAGGACTTGAAGTCATGTACTGAGCACTATTCTGAGAGACAGGAATGTATTCAGCATCTTGATTAGGAAAAGCCTCTGCATTGTTTGCAGTCTTCTGAGATGTAGCTTTCTGAGATGCTGTGTTGACAGTTTCAGCAGAATTGGCAGCCTTCTTGGCTTGCTTAGCTTTTCATGCTTTAAACTTGTAGCAATGATCTATGATATGACCTTTTATTTCACAGAACAAGCAAGTCTAAAGCTGAAAACAATCCTCAGTTTTGTGATTAGATTTTCTACACTGAGCACAAGGATCATGTTGTTCAGGAATTGCTGGTTGACCAGAATTATCCTTGGAACGTTTGCCCTTGCTGAAATTATCAGCAGGTTTCTGACTGGTAAACCTCTTCTTGGCAGCATATGCCACAGTTTCAAGGACAACAGAACCATTACTGTCATTTATAGACTTCTGCCTTTCTATCTTTTGCAAAACCCCTAATGCCTTATTAATGGGTGGCAAAGGCTCCATAGAAAGCAAGGATGACTGAACTTGCTCATAACCAGCATGTAACCCCATTAACAACTGAATTAACTTCGAGTGAGTTTCTGATAATTGAGTGGCAAAGGCTCCATAGAAAGCAAGGATGACTGAACTTGCCCATCAAATTGAGTTTCTGATAATTTCAATCCGTGCTGTTCAGTTGGAGGCAAATAGTAAGGATCATCAAGCGGTGAGAATAAAGATTCTGGAGAAGCAGATCTTTCCTGGGAATTATTCTCAGGTTCCGCCATTGTTGTATTTGAAGAAAAAAATTCAAAGATTTAACAATGAATATGAGTTGATTGTGTTTTGTGATTGCGGAAGCGATTTAGGATCTTAAACCACTGATACCATATGAAATACAATTTAATTGATCATGATGATGATGAACTATGATGAAGAAGAAAGAGAACTGAGAGATTAAACTATTATTATTATTATGAAAAGTGTAACCGATTACATAATACGATTAAGGTATTTATAGTAAGTTAGTTAATCTTGAGTTTCCTAATTAACTAACTTAATATTCCATATTAATCAAAGGTAAACAATTCATTATTTGTTTTGATTTGTTTTGTTTATGGAGCTAGGAGTATAATTTCAGCATAACCAACGTAGTAGCACCATTCCTAGTCGAGAAAGACATGCAGCAAGGAACGTTAAGGCTCGACAAAATCCAACACAAGGCGTCTAAGTATTATGATGCTGATTTCCTCATATTCAACTCAGGACACTGGTGGAATCCGTTTAAAGTCAATGGAGGGTATGATAAAAATTCGGAATTTCAAGATTATACGAGTTTGCGTCTAGATTTAATTTTGACATTGTCGAGTTTTGAATGCCGACTAATGACAGGGAGAACTTCTTCCAAGAAGGTGATTTTGTTCATAGCAAATTGGATTTGGAAGAAGCGTATGGAAAAGCTCTCAACACTTGGGCGAAATGGGTTGACGGAAATGTTAACAAGAGCAAAACCCGGGTTTTCTTCTCTGGCTTTAGTACTGATCATTTCAGGCAAGTATTATACATTAATACCGTAGCCCTCTTTTCAGGCATGTATTGAACTGAAATTTGATGTTGTTTCGCTTTTCTATTTAATAGCGGAGGGCAGTGGAATTCGGGTGGAAATTGCAATGGCGAAACAGAACCAATCACAAATACCACATTGCTAACTCAATATCCTCGGATGATGAGGACGCTTGAAACAGTGATATCAAATATGAGCACGCCGGTTATCTATCTCAATATTACTCAGATGACTGGATATAGAAAAGATGCACATCCGTCAATATACTGGCAGTCGAAAAATGATAGTCAGCCTGGGATGAATCAGGATTGCGGCCATTGGTGCGTTCCCGGAGTTCCAGACACCTGGAACCAGCTTCTGTATGTTTCTTTGTTATCGTCTTCTATTAGCTCCACTAGAACTCTATAGTTTGCGTTACTTGTGAACGAATTTTGTAATGCTGTAAAGGATCGTATGGTTTTGTGTTATTTTAGGTTCGTCCTATGTCAAATTTGGTACAACAAATTTGCATCAAGGTTTCAAAGCCCTGCAAGTCAAGGTGGTATTGAATTTGATGGCGAGTTACGTAAACTAAAAAAACTGGCGAGTTTGCAAACTGACAC
>JAGPOY010006786.1:0-10094 GCA_018983105.1 Silene uniflora | reverse complement strand
TAGCCAACAATTCATTACACCATGAAAGACAACTAAACAAGAGCATTAAGATTTCTACCAAGATATGAAGCTAGAATCAATTCTCAAGAGATTACACCATACAAATGAGAAAAGACATAAACTTTCCTACTTATTGCATGAATCCTTTACACCAAGTCAACATAGAACAAGCTTGCTTCAATTAACTCTAGATAAATTACACCACTTCTCTAGAATTTGCAATAGTCAAGTAAAAAGGATACAAGGTTAGCTAAGCCAAACATTCATTCACTCAACATAATAAATTAAACACAAGGAAAGATTATTGGATAATTAGAAAGGGATTAAAAGGTCTTACAATACCAAGTTGGAGACTTTGAATGAAATTACATCAAGTAGGGAAAGATTAGCCTTCCATAGTCTTAGATAAACCCAAGAATTGTGGAAAGATTAACATAATCCCAATAAAAATTACAACTTTCTTAATATTGTTCTTTGCATTCAAAATAAAATTGTTCTCTTTCTTAGATGATGCTAGGTCTTTAAAATGTTCCACTATTTATAGGGCTGCATTCCTTTCTAGGTCAATCCCCGTTTTTGGGCCTCAAAATGTGGTTTAAGACGCTTGTCAACACGTGGCATCAGACCAAACCGCAGGCCTGCGTCAGAGGACGCAGGCTGCATTCAGGGCCGCGGGCTGCGTTGCTGGTGGCAGCCTGCGTTTGGGATTATCCCCTGCTTCCTTCGTCTTTGCTTTTGGCACTTTTTCTCATTAGTAGGATTTCCCTCGAATGGTTGCTTCCTTCATAGTGGTTTTGTCATCAATCGGGCTTGGGTGGCTACTTGTTTCCGGCATGATTGTTGAACCGTAAGCTTGGGAACCCGAGCTTGGTTTTACAACCCCTTAAGCACTTGTAACCTTGCAAAATAGTGCACAAACACAACCAAGTACCCGCAAGAGATCTTATTGCATAACAACAACATTTGACCCATATTTAAACCTATGAGAGCGCTAATATCGCTCCCTTGACTCAACACAACTTTGCACTATCAAACTCCCCCACACTTGGACTTTACTCGTCCCGAGTAAAACTCAAGACTAGTAGAAAAGGTAGCAAGTCCATCAAGTGAGTGTAGGAGAACTTGATCACTCTTCCCTCACATAACCTTCTTATATCTCCCTCAACACAAGGCCACCTATAAAATGAAAATCTAGACTCAAATTGTGACATACTCTCTTCTCTCACTCGCTCTCCTTATATCACCCTCAATACAAGACAGAACACACCACCAACTCCGACTCATCACATCTCCACCCTTCTTATAACTCCTAGCAAGAGATGGCCACTCTCACCTTATCCCAAGGTGATAGCAAAGTGGCCTACACAACCGCCTACATCATTACATTTCCCACTTATCTCACCCCCTTATTACTCCATCCATTTTAAATCATGGCTACTAGGTTGGCCACACACCAAGAGATCAACAACACAAGTAGCCCATAAGAAAAACCGCCGATTTAAAACAAGTTTTTGTGATCCAAAAAGAAATTAAATCCTATCCTAGCCTCCTTCCAAGACCCTGTGGGAAATATCGGTATATTTCACCATCTTAATTTACGGATTATAACGAAATTAATATCATGTGAAACTAGTCATAAACAAAATACAGAAACAAAATGGAGATTAAGAATCAACCTTTGGTCCTTGCAATTTCGGCCTAAGAACAGATATCAAAGCGATATCCTCCTATTAGTTGCACCCAAAATGCACCGAGACTATGCCTTTTCTTTGCTAGAAAAGTTCTCTAATTACTGCTAATATTGAGAGAGTTTTGTGTGTGTTTTGTGATTAGAGAATGATCCAAAAATTAGGAGAGAATAAGAGTCAGTATATAACTCACACTTCTCACCTAACAACTACTAACCAAGTGAGAAAAAGGGGGAGATATTATCTCCTTTCTTTTTCCCATTTGACCGTCCAAACCAAGAGAGGAAGATAAGAGTTTGGACTCTCTCTTCTTCTTATTTTGGTTGTTAGTATTTTGTATAAAATGTGTAATATTATAAATTGACATTTTAATGTTGTCATTTATTAACAAGTCCACTACAACTTTTTTCTAGTCGATATATTAATACTAGTCCGACATTACATAATGTGACAATATCGTATAATATATTCATTAATTATAAATATCGCATATTTATAATTTGCTAATTAAATATAACCGTTTATGTTTAATTATGAATTAACCGTTTAATTCATTTAAGCTTACATTATATACATTTAATTAAATATAACAGTTTATATTTAATAACGAATTACCGTTAATTCGTATAAGCTAATATTATTTAATCTCATTAAATAATCGTCTCATCGTAACATTGACTAACCTTTTAGTCAATTACATCGACTAACCTTTTAGTCAATTAGGCATCAATGTGATTACATTTTCATATAATCACATCTCTCAGACACATCCTTTAGGTGTGACTTTTAGGGACCAGTTGATCACCGCCATCCTTATGACAATAACGTCAAACTTCTAGCAAGCCAACCGTTATCGATAAACGTTAATCAACTGATAATAATACTAAGTATACCCTGTGAACCTATAAGAGATTTATACATGTTATCACACTAACTGTGGAGGACACAAGCTCCAACAGACCCTCCTTATCACTCCCTTCTTGTCCCTCCATCTTTTTGGTGTTTCTATTTTCTCATTTTTTTTCATTTTTTTTCATTTTTGTTTTGAAAATTCTCTCATTTTGCCTAAGGTGCCCACCCTTGTGGGTTTTCACCTTATCTTTTCCTTACCTCTCATTGGCGGCTCGCAACTCGTTTCTTCATTTTGCCCGGAATGTCCCTTTTTGGGTTCTTATTCCGTCCTCGGCCACCTTTCCAATCTTGCCTAGGTGCCCACCCTTGTGGGTTTTCAGTTTTCACCTAGCCGAAATTTTCAATTTTTTTTAATGCATCAAAGACCAAGAAATGTACATATATTACAATTTGTTTCTCTCCCCCACACTTGGACCACTCATTGTCCTCAATGTGGAGGAGTACCATCAACTTGTGATTCATTCATGGTGGGGGTTCGAGCCACCCCCTTGTTCATAGGTGCTCTTTCCCCCTCTCCTCTTGTCTCTTCTTTCTCGTACTCTTGTTGCGCGACCAACTTGTTCATCAACTTGTGTTTGTGTAATGAGGGGTTGGTATGTGGGGTCATTGTGGTGGAGGGACATGCCAAAGAGGCTTTGGACAATGCCAAGAGTGTCCTCTTGAGTTTTGGCATCTTCATAGGAGTCCTCCAAGTATTGATTGTATCTTTGATCTTGGACTCCAAAATGGGAAGTGGCTTGTGCTCTCCAAGCATTTTGAGCCTCCCACATCCTTTGTTGCTCATCCCACCTTTCATTTTGTTGCCTTTGCCATTCAATGGCTTATAGTTGCCTTTGGTCAATATCGCGCATCATCTTAGCTTGAGCCTCTTCCGCCTCTAAGACCAACTTATCATGTTCAAGAGAAGCAATTCTCCATTGGTCCAAACATTCAATCCTTGGCGCTTGTTGTTGTTGCCAATCATAAGAGCTTTCAACTCTTCCACTTATGGATTGCAAGGTACTCCGGGTCTCATCAAAATATTTAAGAATTTGGTGTTGCCAAGGCTCCAAAGATGGGTTTGTGGAGCCCTCGGCGTCCACCATTGGAGTGTCATGCATAAATGTGGAATGCATACCCGGAGTGGGTATTAAGCCTCCTTCAACTCTCCTTATCTCCCTCTCTTCCGCTTGTCTTTCACTTGTTGCTTCACCTCTTTGTCTCTCAACACCTCCTCTTGAGACATTTGGCCTTGGTTCCTCCTCTTCCTCATCGGAGTCCTCTATGGTGGGGTCTTTTGGACAAAAGAAATCACGGGCTCTATAACCTCGGGGAAGAGGTTCACGAGGAGGAAGCCGTAGGTAAGGTAGGCCCCTATCACCAAACCAATATCCCGAGAGGTGTAACGTTCTCTTGATACGGAACATTTGGCACTCTTGAACGCCGAACTCATCATAGAGATTACCTCCCCTTGATTCGTTTACACTTTGGCTTTCGAGAATTTTGTCTTCAAAATAATTGACAAAGAATGTCACAAGACCACCATTGTTGATATTTCCACCTTTTGCTTTTAGTTTGTGATGCAAACAAGCATCCATGAATAACTTAGCCCAATCCGGAATCCCTACCCCTTCCGGTAACATGGTCCACAAGTAAAGTTTCACCTTTTCATTGACTTTTGTGGGTTCCCCTACGGCGGAGAATAGGCTTACGATAAGGCGGGCAATGATTCGGATAGATGGGTTTGTGATTGCGGAGATTTTGTCATCTTTGGAGGTGTTGGATTGTGTTGAGATAGCACGCAAAAAATCATCGGCGGTGCGTTTTAGTTTAAGAATTTCCTCGGGTGCTTTGGTTATTTTCAAAATCTCCCTCACTTGAGAAAGGGTAACCTCATGCCAATTTCGGTGGAGCCGGAACCTATAAGCTCGGTCTTCACCATCCTCAACATCAAGTTCGGTCAAGGTGGTGAGGAACTCATAGGTGTAGGATCGGTACGTTGGGGCATTGCAATCTTGAGAAAGGTAGGCTTCTAAGCTGACCTTTGCTAGGAGTTGGAGTGTGGTGTCGTATAGGCCAAGTTTTGTCAATGTGGAGGGGCAAAGGAATTTGGCTGTGACAACATTTTGTGGGTGGGGTGCAAAAAAATTGTTCCAAATTTTGAGTTGTGCCGCATTTAACCCCTCATGACCCAAAAAAGCATTTTCCTCCGCATCCACATCCAATATTTCCACCGCTTGTCTCTTTGCTTTACCCTTCCCTTTGAACAACTTTTTCACATTGGGAGCCATCCTACAATGGTTGTGGTACAAAAATTGCAAGCAAAAAGCACTCAAAAAGATTTTTCTCTCTTAGAGGCAAATCAACAAACACTTGGAGTGCACTACTTTAAAGCAATTGTGGTAGCTTATGTTTGTTGATTTGCACTACCTCACCCAGAAATTATTTGCCACAACAACAATAATATGCAACAACAACAAGTTTAAGATGAAAATTAAACCAAAAGAGATGCAATTTTCGAATTAATCAAAGCTAAAATTTCCAAGGTGGTGTAAGATGGTTATACTTTCCCGAATCCACTGAAAATTGGAAGCTAGTTGATGTATAAAGCTTATAAACCCGTCTTTAGCCCTTAAAACCCGTTGTTGAATCCTTAAAACCCGTCTTGAGCCTTGAATTCGATATTTTCCAGAAGTTAGGGTTCTTGGTGAGGGTGAGCAAATTGATTTGGAGTTATGGTGATGGTAGTACTCACAAAAATTTGTGCTATTGGGGAGAGGGTTAATGATGGTGTGTGAAGATTTGATTGAGTTTTGGGGTTTATGTGAGATGGGGGATGGGGTTTGAGTGATAGGATAGTCGAAAAATATGAGAAGGGGTAAGGGGAGTTATGTTTTGTAGAGTAGCTTTGTTCCCGCGGCAGTCCCAAGTGCAGGCTGCGTCTGGCAGCGCAGGCCTGCGGAGTATGACGCAGGCTGCGTTTCAGACTGCCTCGACTCATTCCTTTTTGCTTGTTGTCCCTTATGCTTTGGACCCATGAAACTTTGATGATGTCCGAGATCGACCCATTTTCCCATATTCATTGTTGACATGCTTCCCAATGCATCGAAGAGTCTACACAATCTTCACAAGAGCATTAGTAACTTCAAGGTGCTTTGATGCAATACGGTTTACACTAGAAAGCGGTAAATTGCAAGGAATTGAAATGACACGAAAATAAATGACATCAATTTAAATGACATGAAGTTAAATTGCTCAAATTGAAATTCTACACTAAAGAGAGCGATAGAGTATATACAAATTTTGCCGTTTATTTAACGTCGATGGCTCGACATAGTGCTTCCATTTCTTCAATCTTGGTATATGGGGTCTTCCAAAGTGACTTCTTCAATTACTTGTACCTCTATTCCTTCATGATATTCCTTGAGACGTTGTCCATTCACTTTGATCACTTTGCCCGTGTTTGGGTTTTCAACTTCAATTGCCCCATGAGCATGAACTTGTTTCACAATGTAAGGGCCGAGCCATCTTGACCTTACTTTTCCGGAAAATAGTTTGAGCCGATTTTAAAACATGAGGACCTTTTGTCCTTCCTTGAACTCTCTCCTATTTATCATCCGGTCATGCCAAACTCGTGCCTTCTCTTTATAGATTGCAGCATTATCATAAGAGTCAAGACGGGTCTTCTCTATTTCTTGGAGTTGCAATTTTCTATGGAGCCCCGCATCATCAACATTTTGATTGAACGACTTGATTGCCCAATACGCTTTATGCTCTACCTCGACCGGAAAGTGGCATGCCTTTCCATAAATGAGGCGATATGGAGACATGCCAATTGGAGTCTTGTACGCGGTACGATAGGCCCAAAGAGCATCATTCAAGCATTTACTCCAATCCTTTCTATCGGGGTTAACCGTTTTCTCAAGGATTCCCTTAATTTCCCGATTAGAAACTTCCGCTTGGCCATTTTTTTGTGGGTGGTAGGCGGTTGAAATCTTGTGGAGCACTCCATACTTCTTAAGCAACCCCTCTATTACCCGATTACAAAAATGGGTGCCACGATCACTTCTGATGGCTCTTAGATACCCAAATCGTGAGAAGATATGAGTTTGGACAAAGCTTGACACCGTTTTTGCATCATCAACCCGAGTGGGGATAGCTTCCACCCACTTTGACACGTAGTCAACGGCTAATAGAATGTATAAGTAACCGTTTGAGCTTGGAAAGGGGCCCATGAAATCAATCCCCCAAACATCAAAGATTTCACAATACAACATGGGTTGCTGTGGCATTTCATTTCTCTTGGAGATGTTCCCAATTCTTTGACACCTATCACAAGTTCTCACAAAAGTATGAGCATCTCGAAATAGTCTTGGCCAATAGAAACCACAATCCAAGATTTTTCTAGCCGTTCTTTGTGGCCCAAAGTGCCCTCCACAAGCGTACTCATGGCAATGTCGGAGAATTGAGGGAACCTCCACATCCGGAACACAACGGAGAATGATATTATCTTGGCACATTTTCCACAAGTAAGGATCATCCCAAATGAAGTAGCGGGAGATACTCTTCAACTTGTGGCGTTGGCTAGACGATAAAGATGTGGGACACCTCCTAGTCACCATGTAGTTCACAAGGTTGGCATACCATGGCTCAATGGTTTTCATGGCATATAGCGATTCATGTGGTAAGCATCCATTTACTACACCATCCTCCTCACTAAATCAACGTCAATGTGAAGCCTACTCAAGTGGTCGGCTACCATATTGGCACTTCCTTGCTTATCCCTTATTTCAATGTCAAACTCACTCAATATAAGAACCCACCGCATCAACCTTGCTTTGGTGTCCTTCTTATCTACAAGTTGCCTTATAGATTTATGATCGGTGTAGACAATGACTTTTGCACCCAAGAGATATGACCGAAATTTTTCAATGGCATACACCACCGCCAAGAACTCCTTCTCCGTGGTGGTGTAGTTGCGTTGAGCATCATTTAGAAGGGATGAAGCATATTGAATGACGTGAGGAACCTTGTCAACTTTTTGACCTAGTACGGCCCCTATGGCGTAGTCGCTCGCATCCGTCATGATCTCGAAGGGCAAATCCCATCCCGGAGCTTGAATGATAGGGGCCGTCACAAGTCTTTCCTTGAGAAGATCAAACGAGTACCTACACGAGTCATTAAAAGCAAACTCGGTATCCTTATGCAAGAGTTTGCAAAGGGGATTAGCAATTTTCGAGAAATCTTTGATAAAGCGTCGATAAAAACCGGCATGCCCTAAGAACGACCTTACGTCATGAGTATTAGATGGATATGGTAAGGTCTTTATGATGTCAACCTTTGCCATATCCACCTCAATCCCTCTCTTCGACACTAAGTGTCCTAGGACGATGCCACTACTCACCATCAAATGTCATTTTTCCGAGTTCAAAACAAGGTGAGAGCTAACACATCGTTTTAGGACCATAGCAAGGTGGTCTAGGCATGACTCAAACGAGTCTCCATGGTCGGTGAAATCGTCCATGAAGACTTCCAATATTCGCTCAACAAAGTCGGAAAATATGCTCATCATGCACCGTTGGAAGGTTCCCGGTGCATTACATAGCCCGAAGGGCATTAGGCGATAAGCATATATTCCGAACGGACAAGTAAATGTTGTTTTGGATTGGTCCTCCGGGCGAATGGGGATTTGAAAGTACCCGAAATTCCCGTCCAAAAAGCAATAAAATTCCTTTCCTCCTAACCTTTCTAGCATTTGATCTAGAAAGGGTAGGGAGAAGTGATCTTTGAAGGTCACCGCATTGAGGCGGCGGTAATCAATGCATACCCTTCATCCCGTTTGCAAACGGGTGGGTAATAAAGCTCCTTGGTCATTCTTGATTACCGTCACCCCTCTTGATTACCGTCACCCCGCCCTTTTTTGGTACAACTTGGGTTGGGCTAACCCATTGAGAGTCACTAATTGGGTAGATGATACCCATTTGCAAGAGTTTGATAATTTCCTCCCTTACCACCTCCATCATGGGAGGATTTAGTCGTCTTTGGGGTTGCCTTACGGGTTTTGCTTCACCTTCCAAACGGATCTTATGCATGCGTGTGCTAGGTCTTATCCCCTTTATATCCGCAATGGTCCACCCAAATGCTTCCTTATGTTTCCTCAACATGCTCACTAGCCTCTCCTCTTGCTCCTCCTTGAGTTGATTTGAGATGATCAATGAGAGAGTTTGATTCTCTCCCAAAAATACGTACTTGAGGTGCGTTGGGAGAGGCTTAGGGTCATGTTTTGGTGGCTTGATGGTGGAGGTAAGTGGCCGTTCAAGATTAGCTTCAAGAGGAATAAACTTGCTTGGGTATCCATGTTCTTGAAAAGCAAGATGTTCCTCGAGAGGCAGTCCCAAACGCAGGCTGTGTGGGTCGCCGCAGGCTGCGTCCCTTGACGCAGGCTGCGTTTGGCACTGCCCCGTCTTCACTTTCTTTTCTCTCTTTTATAGCTTCCAAGGGTTCCTCATTTTGCTCTTCTTTGTCTAAGTCCTTGCACAATTCCTGCACATCACGAGGTAACAAAAACCGCAAACCTGCTTTCTCGACATTGTTAGTAAGGGCCACTTCAAGTGGGTCCCTATGACAACATTCATAAATTTGATTTGTCAATGGTTCAATTTTATCAAGGAAGTAACAAAAGCTCAAATCATCGGTCTTTTTCATTGTCTCATACACATTATATCTCATGACTCTTCCTTCATTCCATGGTTAAAGTTCCATCATACATGTCAATCTTTGTTTTAGAGGTTCTCATGAAAGGCCTCCCTCGTAAGAGGGGTGTAGCCTTGTAGTCCAGTTCCATGTCTAAAACATAAAAGTCGGCCGAAAACATGAACTTGTCAACCTCTACTAGCACATCTTCTACAAGGCCTTTGGGGTGAATCGTAGAACGGTCCGCTAGTTGGATCACAACATCGGTCTTAGACAAGGGGGGTAACTCTAAGGTCTCATAAACAGAGTAAGGCATGACATTGATAGAGGACCCCCAGTCTAGCATAGATCTAGCAAAAGCTTTGCCTCCAATAGAGCAAGGTATAGTTAGCATGCCCGAATCATCACACTTTTTGGGAAGGTTTCTTTTGAAAATTGCCGAGACATGCCCACTAACTGTGACTCTTTCAATCCTTTTCTTTGGCTTCCGTTTAGGTGTGCAAAGTTCTTTGAGAAACTTTGCATACCTAGAAACGGATTTAATGATAGTAAAAAGAGGGATGTTGACCTCACATTTCCTAAAATTTTCATAAAGATCGGAGTCTTTATCAAACTTCTTAGGATTTGTGAGGGCATTAGGAAATGGTACCTCCGGTTCAATATCCTTTGAGAAGTCCTCCAAAGTGTCCTTTGGTGTCTTTCCAAGCTCCTCACCCATATCCTTTGTTGATGGAGTGTTGTTGCTTTCCTCCTTGTCTTTCCCTTTCAAAGATGCCTCCACCCTTGGAGTAACCTCTAGCTCATCCTCTATAAGCACTTTTT
>JAGPOY010006784.1:0-10095 GCA_018983105.1 Silene uniflora | reverse complement strand
GGTGGTCGGGCATCGAGTGAGTTGGGCAATACCGGTCAAGGGAGGAGAGAGAAAGGGCGGTGGTCGGCGACATGTAGAGGTGGGGGAGGGGCGGTGGTAGGGTGGTGGCAGCTGGCAAGGGTGGTCGGGTGAGGGTGGGGGTGAGAGGTGGTAGGATGTAAAAGGAAGAATTGGATAGAGTAAGAAAATTGAAATTTGGTTGAAATGTAAGGGGTAAATTGGGTCATTTATGTCCATGATTGATTAAATAATGTCCATGAACAGGGGCGGAGGCAGCCTATATTTACTAGGGCTATAGCCCTAGATAAAATGTCAAATAAAAATAAGTGAACTAAGGTCACATGGTTATATTTTAGTGTAGTTGGTTGTTGGGTTGTTTACCAACCCCAACGAGCAGGGTTCAATCCCCACTTGAAGCGGCTTTTTTTTACCAACTTTATTTATTTTGTATTATATTATGTATAATAATTCCCGATGCATGAGCCTTCCCTAGTTTTCATTGCCCATCATTCACAAACTCCAATATTATGTATTTGTCATATCAAAATCCAATTTTTATTAAACAATTTATTATGATTATTTTATTTACTTATTTAAATAGAGTAATTATTAATTATGTTATTGTTATCATTATAATTTATAAAGTGTTTGATTTATGAAAAAATCGTTTATTATCGAATTAAAAGTTTCTTTTGTAAAGCATGCTTTTTTTTGGCTAATCTTTACCATTAGATTGACTTATCATGCTAGATTTTAGTGGTATTGATCAAACAAGATTAATTAATATAGTAAAAGTAGACGTCTCGATAGAAAGGTATGTCACGAGTTGAATTTTTTCCTTAAACAAAAACGTTTTAGTAGTCTATCATATTAGCCCTAGATACATTTCAATCCTGTTCATGAATGAGCAACACCCTTCATCATAACCATCGACTAGCTAGTTAGATCACATATAATGATATCTTAATTATTATAATGTCTGATTTGGGGAATGGAACAACGACAATAATTACAGACAATAGAATGAAAATGATGAAACAAATGTGAGAAATGTGAGAAATCATAAGGAGGAATCGGCGGTAAAATCAAACAAAACTGAAAACGAATCTTGAAAAAAATTGATTGATTTGAGAGGCGCTTTTTTCTTTTCTTTTTTTAAGAGGCTTAATTGTCGAAAATTGAGAGTTGATTTGGTGAGTCTTGGAAAATAAGGACTAACCTTTATACGGAAGCGATCGGATCGTTGTGCTCGCTAACAGCTCACTATCGTATATTGCTAGAGTTTGCTACTAGAGTCCCGGAATATACCATGCCCCAAATCCCAAGTCTCGTAACGATGGTAGACCTAGCAACTATAGAAGATGTCATTTTGTGTAGTTTCATGTGAATATGTGTGTCATTACTCCCTTGAATTTGATTTGAAATGCTACCCACCTATTGTAAATGGGTATGTGTGTCATTACTCCCATATACAGAGTATGGTCTCTTTGCTATTTATAACCTCACATAGACGGGTTACAATGACACCATAAAACCCTCCATAAACACTCATTAAGTCACACATAAATGTGGTGAATAATGGCATACTACATGGGGTGTATTATTAGCATTGTACGGATAGTAATCAAGTGCCGTGAGTTCACTGGAGCGCGGGTTACCCTCAAAGCATACAATGGTATAAATTGCGAGGGTTCGACTCTCTGCATGGGCAGTATGCGTTATTGCACCGGGACCTTCGGGGTCTGTTAAAAGAGAGTGTCGGCTTACCGTGCCGTCGCGTATCTCTAGGGGTTTTGTTCTCTCAAAGGTGTATTGCCCTGGGCTGCTAATGAGAGATGTTCCTCGTTACCAAAAAAAAATATTGGATAGTAACTCCCATCATGAATGTGGCCGTTACAAAATTCAATAGTGAGTTTTTTTAGCCATGGGTATAAAAAATGGAAAATCTTGTGAAAAAGTACTCCCACTGTGTTAAAAGTGTACAGCGCGTCTTGCTTCAGACGGCCTATTTCCGTCTGAAATAAGTCGGACAACATTTTACCATTTTACAATAAAATGTTACTATTTTCTGATAACATGTTACCATTACTTTTGACATCATTTTCAGGGTAAAAAGTAACAACTCTAATTATTAACATTTTGTCACTAAATGGTTATATTTTATTAAAAAAATGGCAATATTTTGTCCCCGTAGACAACATATTACCATTTTACAATAAAATGTTACTATTTTCTGATAACATGTTACCATTACTTCTGACATCATTTTCAGGGTAAAAAGTAACAACTCTAATTATTAACATTTTGTCACTAAATGGTTATATTTTATTAAAAAATGGCAATATTTTGTCCCCGTCTTATTTCAGACGGAAAACAGCCGTCTAAAATAAGATTTTGCCAAAAGTGTACGCGTAAATAAACTACTTAATCATTTGGATTAGTTAGTTTGGATATAGTTGGGTCAATATGGGTAAATGACCTAACCTGGCACGATCCGGCCTGAATTTTTACAAATCCGAACAATTTGAACCCAAATTGACCCATCTGCTAGGTCTTAAGTATAAGTGCTCTTACGAAAAAGGTTAGCGGTCGTCATTTTCTACCGGTCTAGGAAACCTGTTTAAGTAACATGTCCTTTATATGGTAAGTATCAAAATAGGCTTATACGCACAATTCAAGGCTCGATCCCTATTATAGTATTATGCATTTGTTTAAGGGTAATTGTTTATCACCTTCTTACTTTAATACACAAAGCTTTCTTTCTGATTCATGGTCTGGTTTTGGTCTTTGATAGATGCAAAGAGGCTTATAGGCCGAAGGTTCAGTGATGAGACAGTGCAAAGCGACATAAAAATGTGGCCATTTAAGGTAATTGAACACCCCGATGATACTGAAGCCAATAGGCCGGTGGTAGAAGTATCCGATAAAAAGGTGAACAAATATATTTCTCCTGAGGAGATATCCTCAATGATCCTTGGGAAGATGAAAGAGCTAGCAGAGGCCCATCTTAGGACAGAAGTAAAAAATGCAGTCATCACTGTTCCTGCTTACTTCAATGATTCTCAACGTCAGGCTACGAAAGATGCGGGAAAGATTGCCGGCCTTGATGTTAAGAAAATCATCAATGAGCCCACAGCAGCTGCCTTTGCTTATGGATTAGGCGAGAGGGTGAGTAGCAAAAATCCTAACAAGACTGTGTTGGTCTTTGATCTTGGTGGTGGGACATTTGATGTTTCCTTAATTTGTATGAAGAAGAACTTATTTGAAGTAAAATCTGTAAATGGTGATACCCATCTAGGTGGTGGTGATTTCAACAACAAAATGGTGACTCACTTTGCTGAAGAGTTCAAAACGAAACACAACATAGACATTTCTGGGAACGCTAAAGCCCTTGCCAAGTTAAAAAAGTCTGTTGAGATAGCTAAAAGAACCCTTTCTACCATTCATGAGGCCCCTATTGAGATTGATTGTCTTTTCGATGGAATTGATTTTAGCTCAACTATAACTCGTGGGAAATTTGAAAGCCTGAATATGGAAATGTTTAAGAAGTGCATTGATCTTGTTGACAAATGCTTAACTGATGCTAAGATGGAAAGGAACGACGTTGATGATGTTGTTCTTGTGGGTGGATCTACCCGGATTCCATTGGTCCAGGAGCTATTGCAGAACTACTTTAATGGGAAGCAGCTGTATAAAACTATCAATCCGGATGAGGCAGTTGCTTATGGAGCTGCTGTTCATGGTGCCTTCTTGGCTGGTTTAATTGATGGGAAAGAGATTGTGCTTCATGATGTTGCTCCTTTATCCATGGGCATTGAACTTGCAACCGGTGATATGTTGGTCATTGTTCCTCGTAACACACCTGTTCCTACAAGGAAGGGAGATAAGGTAACTACCTATTATGACAACCAAACTAGAGTCTCATTTAATGTATATGAAGGTGAGAGACCAACGGCCAAAGACAACTACTTTTTGGGAAAGTTTCTTCTGGAGGACATTCCTCCAGCACCGCAAGGTGTCCCGAAATTTGATGTATGGTTTGACATTGATGCTGATGGTATACTTACGGCATCTGCTGAAGACACGGTTACTAAAAAGAACAACCAAATCACAATTACTAATTTGAGCAGGTTATCAAAGGGAGAGGTGGAGAGAATGTTGGAAGACGCTCAGAAATACAAGGAAGAGGATGAAAAATACAGAAAGATAACAAAGGCCAAACATAATCTGGAGAGTTATGCTAATAGCTTGAGGGAGGCGCTGAGAGAATATGAAGGGAAGCTCCGTATTGAAGACATGAATGAGATTAAAGTTAAAATTAAGGATACACTAAACTGGATTAATTGGAACCGTGAGATTCAGGCTTGGAAGTTCGAAGAGAAGTTGAATGAGCTCCGACAATATTGTGAGCCGATTTTTGCTGCCAGTTCTCCTCCTCCTTCTCTTCAACTTGTAGAGATAACGAAGGGTAGTACATCGTCTGAAAACACTGGCTACTATAATAGTTTCCAAAATCCATGGGGTTAAAGAAACCCCTGAATGCAATTTCGCTTCTACTGCTGCTGCAAATACTCCCCCTACTATTTATGTCAATATTACCCAGAGCGGAAGAGGACTTCACCGTTTATGGGATAAACAATAAAGGAACATTTCCACTTATGTTTGTATGTATATATATATATATATATATACAAACGGTCCATGAAATACATATTTCATCGACCGTTTGTCCATAGTTGTCACACTACTTTTCGACGCTTTTGTGGCTTCCAACACTATGCTTCGTATTGCTATATTTCAAATCCTTTGTATCTAACTCTTTGAAGGCGATTGTGACCTTCATTATAAACATGTTTAATTTGCTCTATTTTTCTTCCCTTCATGTTCTATATCTTGTAGAACTACACGTGATTTTGATGAACCAACTTTGTTCGTAGTTTTCCATTGCACATTAATAAATAAAGTTAAGTTGATAACTTTATGTTTCTTAGAGATATACTTATAATAATTATACTATTTCATGAATCATTTGTTTACTTTTCATAAAATATCTCTCACGAAGAATTAAAAGGCAAGCAAAATGAATTAGACGGATGAAAAACCGGTTAGTCTTGCTTATAACCGTTGTAAATTATAACGAAGGCTTGTATCCCCCTATCACCCACCAAAAAGGGCTTAGTTGGGATGGATTTATACCTCCGTTGTAAATTATTCTTGTTTACAACGGATGTAAACAAGAATTTGTGATGATGGAAAAACGGTGAATATATTAGAGAAAAATCCAAACCCAGTGTTCCGAATCCCATCCCCTATATTTGTTTTCCTTTTACTATTTAAAATTCGGCCCCAAATCCGTAACCAAATATAGCCGTTTGTATTAATGTTGAGGTTTTTTTTTTATAAGGTAAGAAAACTACATTGATCATTGGGATAGAACCAACCTAACTCATACTTTCGGATGAGTGAGATAAGTTGAAGTCACCGACTTTCAAACCACCTCGAAAGAGTTGGACACGAATGTCCAACTGAAGCCATGAAGTCAGCAACCTTGTTGACTTCACGAAAGCAATGTTTAATTATCACTTCATCGAAAAATAAAGGTTTAATTTCACATCTTTAATAATGCTCGAAATTTCCCAGGGAATTTGCCAAGTATTACGAACTGAGTTAATAACACATAAATTATCACCCTCCACAATTAACTTTGAAATTCCTAAATATTTAGATGCTAAAATGTCTTCTTTTAAAGCGAAAGCTTCCGCAACAAGAATGTTATTGGATCCGCACATTTTTGCTCCCAACAAAACAATGTTACCATTATAATCTCATATAGAATACCCTAAAGCAGCTTTATTGTCTTATATTCCCGATCGTCGAAATTTAGCTTTAGGAAACCGTTTATAGGTTTCTCCGTCCTCTATAAAGGATACATCTTCTCACTTCTATAATAGTTTCTCATAATCTTCATAAAAGGCAATCGTAGTCAACCCGCGCAAATGGCACAGCTACAAAAACTAGTTACTCGTATAATTAAAACCCAGGGTCAACAAAACATATAAAGGTAAAGAAATGTAGCTCAATACAAGTATATACGACGACGTAATAAAAATTGTAAACGGGTTCGAGTACAATTAGTGCAAGCAGACATTACATGAGCAAAGGTACATAATGATAGACCTATAGTGCAACATAACATGGATATTAAAAATACAACGCGATGAAATAGCTTTACAAGTTTACGTAAGTAAGCATTTAGGGACATAATTAGTCTCTAATTAAGCCTTATTAGTTGACATTGTATATTCGGTACGAAAATTCAGGAAGTTGAAGTAGGCAACAATGAAGAAGGATCAGCAAGAGGCTCATGCACCACCGAATTAGCAGAAATTGAAACTGGGTTTCCTTCTAATTGCAACATTATGCTTCCTAATATCTCCAACAACAGCTTCTTAAACTCTTCTTCTTTTACTAGCTTTCCGTCGTTCGCCTCCGCCATCTTAAACACATTATTCACAACTTCATCCATCTGCTCACAACAAATTAACAGAGACTAAAATTTAGTTTCATAAGACCCTATGGGCTATGACAAACCTGAATATGACTCGAAACTCAAATTACCCAAATCTGATCTGACTCGAATTTTGGTTACTCCAAACTGACCTTTACTCTCAGTAACTCAATTATAGCACAACTGAATCATACCTTGAACAGGAAATGACCTGACCAAATACAGACCTTCCCAACATAACTGCTCAGACATTCTGACCTTACACGAGTGACCCGTATACTGAGTGTACTAACGTAATTGGTACGATAAGCCAAAAATAACTTGGAGTATATGCCAATCAGTTGTGTATCCATCCATATTTAATACTCCGTGCCAAAGAATAAAGCGATACCTCATCAATAGCGCCATAGGGAGGCAAACCAGCCGAGGGACCCAATGAATCCAATGCTATCCTCAGATATTCCTTGGACAACCTTCCTTGCTTATCTCTAGGTACAGCTGCTAGTGCAGCATCCAACACCTAAATGCAACAAAACATTATACACTCCTTAAGTTTGTGGACCAAATAGTTCCCACAATTTGTTCTAACTTCTAAGTAATTGAGCATGGTACCGATGATGGGGTTCGAAGCCCATCAGTATAAATAAAAATGTCAATTTTGAAGCAAGTGTTTGGTAATAAACCTTATCGGTTTCAAACTTGTTAGCTAAAAGACTCTTAATGGCACTTCCCTCATAGGTGTTCTCAGTATGCGCAACTATCACTGGCTGCTCTTTAAGACGCTCAACTATTTTCGCAAGCGTTTCCTTGAATGCCTTCAAGAAGGTCTCCTGGGATACAGGACTCTCATTACTTGTACATTCTACTAGAGAGTTTAGAGCCGGCTCCACAATGTTGCTCATAACCTACAAAATCATAAGCGAAGATATGATTATGCAAGTAACATTTCCATGTTAGCAACAATTGTAGGTAAAACTAACGCCGTGTGATGAAAAAGGAGAGGTATATAGCAGTTACATACCCAAGGATCGGAAATAGGGGGTAAGCCTTGATCAACACCCAGCTTTTGAAGCGCCTTGACGATCTGATCATGGAAAGTGATGTCGGTGGATTCCACCTCAGAGAATATAGACAATGCATCAGTCTCAAAACCAGGGGTGTGGATGAATTCTTGTAGGTCTTCACCGTCAATGCGAAGGATGACAATAGGGTCGCGCTTTAGTCCAGCAGCCATTCCTAACAGAATATCCGACAAAACTTCTTTGAACCCTGTTTTGCTCACTTTCTCGTCTTTACCATGAGTGAATTCGTTTAATACCTACAACAAACAATCATGATTTGTTGCATTATTTTCTCTCTTGTACATTAATCAACGTCGAAAGCCTAACCACAAAAAGTAGTCTAACACATAGAACGAGATCAGGCAGGAATCATTACTACTAAGACAATAGAAGAACATGTGAGTGGTAAAAACGACCTGAACTTCAGAACTAGCAAAACCTATGGGTGTCCAAATGTCAAAACTATATATATTGTTAAAACGACCTGAATTCAGAACTAGCAAAACCGTCTATATTGTTAAAATCCAGACTACTGGGGTTCGGCTGTAAGTATCTAGCGTATATGGTGTCCGAACAATGAAATGTAAAGTGTAACGAGTCAACATTATAAATCAAAATGAAAAGTCGGAGTAAAATAAGTCGAAGTCATTGCTACATACATAAGCTTAACCTTAAAATGTTTGTTTAGAGATTTTGACACCGTCCTACCAAACATTCAATTAAAACCCATGTCACTTTCGACATTGCCTGTGCCCTGTGGAATGTGGTTTACGCATGCTCGTCAAAAATGTAACAAGGCAAACCACAAATCTCAAACCGACCAAATTTTTCTATTGGTATGTGCCTCCAATTATCATGGAAACTTATCTACTAAAGCCACTCTCATTTGTTGTGGTCCTTGTTCATATTAATTGTGTCAGCTCTGATGTATAATTCTCACCTAAAAGTATTTGTGATTCAAAAAGGTTACCTTCTAAAAAGATATGGATTGACTTGCAATTTGCAAATGTCAAATGACCCACTTTCACTGCACTTTCGGCCGTAGCAAATAAATTAGAAAATGAAATGTTTGTTTCGTTCGATATCAGAATCAAATATCGTAGAGCTATCAGTTCCGGTCTTGATCATGATATTGTTCAAGACTTTAGACTAACTAATCTCGGTCATGGTCATTGCGGCATATCTATCACTGGTAACACCTAAAATCTAACCATTCGAAACATTTAACCAATATCGATATATTGTTACTGCACCAATTGCTTCCTCTATCTTGGTCATTTCTTTACTTCTCTTGGCATAAAGACCCAAGAAAAGAGAGATACTCCATAGTATGCTTGAAGAAATATAAAATGAAAACAAGCAACTTGCAGGGGAGAAGAATTAGCAATTTGTACATACTTAAAATGAAAACGTAAATAAATAATTGACCCCCAAATAAACAAAACGTAACAGAAAAATCGGAATAGAGAGAATTAAACATTCGAGATTTTTCTCGGTCACTTAATTTAAAATTGTCGATGATTAAATTAGCTGAAGTCAGCAAGAGGCATGATGGTATGGTAGGACGGTCCTCCCCTAAGTCGGTTAAATAAACTACTCTTCTTTGGCATCAAAGAAGATAGATTCCTTTATACTCCGTACTTTTTCTTCACTAGACTTCCATATTTTAAATTAACGCACCCAGATTTTTGTGTAAGGCGGCTTTATGCAAAATTATTGTTAAATGGATTTTGTATTGAACACTTTTACCCACAAACAAAGTTGTGTTTGGATTCGTTTACAACTATGTTTGTGTAAAACCGCCTTACTAAATCATTAAATTAAAAGTCCCATAAGGCCACAAGTAGGCAGTAACATAGAAAAACCTTCGGCAAAAAATAAAACGATATATGTTTCGAGCGATTTCTAGAAAATGCTTATTGGGACATGAATACATAGATTATTTGAACTTTTAGTTGGCCAATTTAGTTCTCGGCATGTATATTGATTATCGATCATCTAAGGTGTCGATGATTATATTGATTTATCGATCATCTAAGGTTTCGTAAGTCTATTTGAGAAAATAAATTATACGGAGTATATGCTTCATTCTGAGGATGTGGTATTACATACCCATGAACACTAGTAGCAGTGTTCATGGGTAGGATTAGTAGATTAATTGTTACGGGGTTTAGGGTTGTTCTGGCTTAATTAGAGGTCTTGTGTTCGAGACCTGGAAATGTAGCAGTAGGAAAAAAATTTACTACCCTAGTGATCCACTGATCCTACCCGACTCGAATTCAGACTAAACCAATATAAACTAGGGTATTCACAAGTGCTCTGTATGACCTTAGATTGTTAATACGTTAGTTCACAAGAGTACGGTAGCATTGTATAATGATCGATTTGTATATTCGCTAAATAAGTAATGTTATGCACTTATGCATATACAGACTCAATTTTGGCCCTTATCTCGCCATACGAATTATTACTTGAAATTGTTTTTATGTCGTCCTAAACTCGTTATAAATGCTACGAAGTATAAAC
>JAGPOY010006783.1:4968-17447 GCA_018983105.1 Silene uniflora | reverse complement strand
GCGTTCTATGCTAGTCCCTATGCCACTCAGTTTGGAGCGTTAGCACGGCCTTTTTATACTCCTATTCGGCCGGATTTGCCAGTTGTTGGATTGGATGAGCCTCATGCTGGGACTAGCCAGGGTCGCGGTCGTGGTCGGAGGAGTCGCCGCCCTTCTTATGGTGGTGGTACTGATGAGGCTGGGCCTTCCAATTCTTGATAGCTGACCACTTTTTCTCCTACTTTGCAGCTGGTTTGGGGGAGCTTTATACATACAGCTGGTATTATCTTTCTTGTATCCTCTTTAATTGTATTATTTCGTGTGCTACTCCCCTTTCCCCATTTTAGTCGTGTCCTCTAGGTTGCTGTTGTTGATTATTTCTGTGATTTCTGTGCTGTTAGGATCACATTGAGGACACTGTGATGTTTAGGTTTGAGGGAGTATTTATTTTTGTTGTGTGTTTATTTCTGTTGTGTGATTTTATTTATGTTGGTGTGTTAAAAAAGAAAAAAACCAAAAAAAATTGAATATTATAAAATACAAAAACATGTTTTTATTTTATTAGAATAGTTATGGTGAAATTGAGTAGCAATGATGATAGCTTGCATTATTTTTACATTTGAATCCCATAATAAGTTATCCATGTACATTGTGACTGATTTGTTATTCATGAAAATAAAGCTCATAACCCAAGTCTTGACCATGTTTGACATGCCTTTTATTGAGTAAATTTGACATAATTATGTTGGCAAACCACTTAATTTCTGAGGTCTTAGAGCTTCCTAGGCCGGGAACATCAATAAACTGGTCTCATTTGTTATATAGGCTTGAGTGTGGTTCTCCTTGTGGGAGATGTAATATCAAACTGCTTAAATGTGAAACTAGTTTCTTAATACTTTTGTGCATTCATTTGATTTGAGTACATGAGGAAAGGCGGTTCTTACCGTTCAAATAAGCCTTACAATACCCTTTGTTTAGCCTGTTTGAACCCTTGTAGCTATATTTACATTTCATCTTATGAGCTACAATCCTAGAATTTGCCTACCTTTTCGGGACAGTCGCAGTTGCTTGAATTTCATGTCTTTATTTCGGCTACTTTGGCTGGGTAGGGACATTTATTTTGTCATGTGGGTAGTAGCTCGAATTTTATTATGCAATTGTGGTAATCTCTTATTAGTGGAAAATGTATTTATGAAGCGAGAAAATCTATGAGAAAAAGAAAGAAAAGAAAAGAAAAAGAAAAAAAAAAAAAAAGAAAAAAAAATGGAGAAAAAAAAAAGAAAAAAGAAAAAAGAAAAAAATATATCGCTTCATTTGTTTTGTTAAGAGAATATGAAAGGGATTTGCTAGAGTATAATGCATTTTTGGAGAGTATTTTGTGTCTCTCATATGTTGTCACGATAAGATGATTTCTCTAGCCGGGTTGTTTATGCTTATTAATGTATAGAGTTGGTTTTGGTTTACGCGCTGCGACTACCGTCTTAGCCTACATATCCATACGTGTTTCGGCACAAAGCTTTTCTATACCCCTTTTACCCATTATTGCCCTTTATTGTCCTTGATACATGTGCTCATCTCTATCATGTTTGCATATTAGTTGGAGAAATTTTTATCACATTCGATTGCATGCATGTTTCATAAGTCGAGTGAGTGTCTTACTTCTTTCTATCTTACATATAATTCACCCCTTATGAGAGCATGAGTGAAACCGCGAGAGTCCAACTAATTTGTCTTGCAAGATTAAAAGGTGATTGGCGTTTGTCTTACTACGGTATCATGTAACATCTTGGGATTTGAGCTGCATTTTCTATTACCCGTGGCTTTGAATTTGTTTCATTGGTGCAATTTGATCGTCACTTTGTTATAGATATGGATAGCTCGGAATTTGTATATGTGCTTACACTAGCTCTGAGTTGCTCGTTTCACCACTGTATGATTGGTTAATTGTAATGTGTGTTGCTTTGCTTAGGGACAAGCAAAGAGTCAATTTGGGGGAGTTTGATGAGTCACAAATATATATACATTTATGCCTCCCCTATTATGTTTTTGATACGGTTTTATGCTAAATTACATGGATTATATGCCGTTTATGTTAGAAATGTCGACACTGCCGCATTTTGGTGTTTAATGCAGAAACATTGCATTTATGGAGCAAAAGCATGGAACTTGGCACCGCGGAGTTGGCAAGACGGTGAACGGAAGCTTGGCACGAGAACCGGGGAAGAATTAGCCAAGAAGAAGTGGCTTTGGGCAGACGAAGCTGGAGAAAGGACCAGAACTCGATCGAGTTCTCATGAACTCGATCGAATTGGCAACTCGACCGAGTCCCCTGAACTCGATCGAGTTTGTTGATCGCTGACTGTTTTCGATTATTTCCAAATTCCGTCAAAACTTATGTTTCCTTATAAACTCAATTCGTGAGATGTTTTAGGTTATCTTTTACATAATTTTCAGAACTCTTAGATGATTATTACTCAATTCTAGATTGCTACTTCATTACTTTTGGATCTACAAACTTCTTACGGTATTAATCGTTCTTTAGTTATTAATTCAAGTATTGTTCTTCGTTCAATTGCTTTTTCAATTATTTGCTATTTTACATCATGTTTATTATTATTATTATTATTATTATTATTATTATTATAGTTGTTCAATTCATTATTAGTATGAGTAGCTAAATCCTCCATCTAGGGTGAAAAGGGATCTGGGTCTATGAAAGGGGAATTAACGAATTAATTAGTAGCGATGTCATATGAATTATCGTCTATTATTGTTTTAACCTAATTGATGATTTTGGCCAGAATCATATGATTAGTATTGCATAAACTAGGATTATTGCCGACCGAATCAATAAGACTAGTATAGGCTACGACAATCAGATAGACTAGCTTAACTATCGCGACCGTACGTTTTTAAGTTAAGATCTAAAGATTATATGTGAGTCGACCGTAGCCGTATGACCTTAGGTAATTCGACTGACCTTATAATTGATGAGATTACACCCCCGGACATATGACCCAGTGAACTTGATCCCTAGACCGTTTTAATATCTTGATACAATCTTATTTTCATATTGCTATTAGTTGCTAGTAAAAATACTTCAAACCCCCAATCGGTTACTTCGAGACAGACCATAGTTATAGACAGTTTAGTAGCCTCCTTGTGGATACGATACCTGACTTGCCACTAGCTAATAGTTAGTTGTAATTGAGGATTACTTTGACTTAGGGGATACGACTTTACCCTTGTCAGGACATTTGCATGTGTTAATAGAGTAACCTAATGATATCGTGAGATCAATTAGACTATTCTATTCGTATGGTTTATGATGATAATGTCGAGAGGCGGATGTCTAAACCCTTAGCAATGAACAATGTTTTATTACGTCATATTAGTCATATGCATTCACAATTCTTACATGGTGAACCGACTTCCCTAGATGCTTTAATTATTATTGTCTACCTTTTAAATCAACAATCAAAAAAACAACCTTTTAAATCGACTTAGATAGAAAGACTACCCATAGCAAATTAATAGAACTAACTAGCTTCCTTGTGAATTTCGACCCCTATATGCTACATTTATTTGTTGTACTCTTAAGGGCATATTTGAATAGGTGTACGATAGCCTATCATATATTTTACCGAATTAGTTCAATTACGGTTAAAGTGGGCTAACTCATTTATTGTTGTTCTTTAACCTTTGACTGGTGGGGGAGAGAGTGTGGCATATGATGGATGGGAATTTCAGATGCGGTTTTGCCGTCATTTTCCATAGATCGATATGGTATTAAGACATGGTTGTTGGAGTATTTTCAAGCTTGATTGGATGAATCATTTATGGACTTGGTATTGACAAGTAGTTAGCAGAGTGTTTTGTCGTGTTGAACTGGAAGTTGTAAGTGGAGCATAATCTTTTGTTGGGACAGTAGGGATGGAATGTTGGGGATTAGTATTATATTAAGGTAGGGAAGAGTTTGGCAGCAATAGAGGAAATTTTGAGGATCTCATTGGTGTGTAAAAATTTTGGGCCGTCTGTTATGTACTTTGGATAGGTGCATGAGTTGCGGAGGATATTATTGTACGGTAAGATGGAAGAATTAAATTAGTGGATTATGCCGAGGATTTAGTTGCGTATGTTAGGTGGTGAGAGGAATGGCTGAAAGTATGGAACTGCTAGAGAGCGTATTGGAAATCCGAGTAGTTATAGGAGTTCATGTCAAAGCGCTAACTGGTTATCAATGACACATAAAAGTAATAGTGGAAAGGAAGAGCTAAGGATCTAGTACTAGTTGAGTCACGAGGACGTAACAGTTATCTTAAGGGGAGTAGGATCAAAGAGATACATGTTGATATATATTTGGAGGATTTGAGTCTTGGTTGTGGAATGAAGGATGGACTTGTGGTTGATATCATTAACGGTGGTGGTTGGCTCGTAGTATTAGAAATTTGTAATGAATAGATATAGAGTAATGTTGTAGGAGTGTATAATTGCATAGTATTGATGGTTTGTGGCGTGATGGTTTGTAAGTGTGAGCGAACATCGAGGATGAAGTTCATTTTAAGGATGGTAGAATGTAACATTTCAATTTTGTAATTGTGGTTACTTGGTGATTGTAGACTTGTAGTGGTATTGGATTTGTTAGTGAGTGGTATGTTTATGAGATGGTGCTAGCGTTGCGTTTGGATTAGTGTATGGAATGTATATGATGTTAGTAAGTTGATATTGTGGGGGTTAAGTATGGATGTTTGACCTTGGCCTGTGAGTCAGGTTGTGAGCGCATGAGAGAAGCCTCGGGTTGTGTAGGGTAGGTTTGAACTTCGGGGGCGAAGTTCGTTTTAAGGAGGAAAGACGATAATACTACACATTTATGGTCGTAGGGTACTAGGTTGAGTAGGGTGCACTCGACCGAGTACGTCAGTGGAGTGTTCTGATCGGGCTACTGATCTAGTGGCACTCGACCGAGTAGTGGTGGTACTCGGTCGAGTAGCGTGAACTCAGTCGAGTATGGTTGGGTACTTGGCCGAGTGTCGATCTGATACGGGTTGTCATGCGGGTTTCGATTAAATGATTAGAGGATATATATATCACGAGTTTGTCAGTTTCTAAGTTAGTTTTACAAACCTAATAGCATTCTAAACTCCTCTAGTCATCTTAATTATTTCCCAAGCGAAGGGTGATCGATTGGGAGCCTTTGGATCTCTCTCTTACCGTGTCAATCGCATTAGTATGTCTCTAATGTCTTAATCAATCTCTTTATTGTTGTTAGAGTTTATACAAACCCTAGATTGGGTTAATTTGGGGAAATTGAGTAATTAGTTATAGATTTTGATTGGTAATCGTATGTGTACTGTATATAGGTGGAGATTTCATAGAGGAGCATCTCTAAACCGTTGTGCTCGTTTTTGGATATTGCGAAAAGGTAGAGTTTCCATACTCAGTTGTTTGCATATGTGATTATCAGTATGTGGTTGCTTGTAAATGGATGATTGTTTATTGTGAAGAAGGATGATTGATTGGTACTGTTGATTGATTGTGAGCCATGTCGGGAGATGATTTCACCTCCTTGTTCGCCCCTTGTGACTCCCGTCACAAGGAGGATGTGCACATTAATGACCTGGGTTCGCTTGTTGCGATGAGCGGGGCTAAGGTGGTAGTGCTGCGGTCTACCACTGGTTGTGTGTGTACCTGTTAGATGGGTGACCTGGCTGATCTAAGCTGCGGTTCAGTTGTTTGTATTAGAGGCTCTGTATGTCGAATTGTTTTGATTTATCACTATCTTGTGGTTGCGTATATGGATGACTGACCGCGTGTAACACTCCAATTATCCGGCCAAGATAATTAAGGTATTACATACTCGGTTGCCCGAGTTAGTGTTTCATAAGTACAATCAACAGACATTTTATTAAAGATAACAAGTTTAGTGATTACATAAACATAAACAAATGAATAAAATACAACTCGTGACTACTATACTCTTCTAGCCAACTATACTCATCGTACGACTCGCCAAGCTCGCCCCGTCTCCCGCGTGCTAACTAAACAACCTGTACATAACCTGCTCCCCATATGACCAAATGATATCATATGGATCGACACATGCCACTCCAGAGAAAGGTGACAGACACACAGACAGAAAACACGTTAGTTTCAATAAACGAAATGCAACATGACTCAAGTGTGTGAATATGCAATATGACTAAAATATGAACGAGATATCATCGACCAAATCATCACCCCGGCACGGGACACGCCCAGACATGCCTACAACCTCATAAGGTACTCCGAACACGTCGGTGGTACCGGGCCCGAGAGCGACTCAAATCCCCTGCCAGACATCGTGTCTCAACTACACGAGTCCCTCCAAACTCAAGCCATTAATGTGCACATCCCTCTTGGAGTGGGAAGCTCCAAGAGGCGACCTAAGCGGAAGACAACCTCTCAATCGTCCTCCGTCTCCACAACAACCATATCACCACCATCAATTCTCCATTATACAATATAACCAACAATGAATGCAAGACCATATTTCATGGACCAACTATGAACTATCGACTCACCTTGACCAACATGATACCATGATGCATCCATACTGACATAATCAACTCAAAATGACATAATTAGTGACTAAGCATGTTATAATGTAATTAATGTAATTACATGAGACTAATTACATAATTAACCACTAGACATACAATGACACAATATTGAAACCGAGTAGGATTAACCTACCTTTTCGCATTCTCCATAAGCTATCCATATTCAACCCGATTTCGTCTCATAAAAATCGTCTCATCCTAAGATATATATACGAAATCTATCATAATACATCCCATATTACACAATAAGATAAACTCTTGTTAATATGCCCTAATTACTCATATTATTATCACTAATCACTAATTACCATTACTAACAAAACCCTCCCCCAAAAATAAAGGTAAACTAATATAAAGAGAATGGTGGAAAGTCACTTACAAGGCTGGCTTGGAACAAGGATGAGGCTTCACCATTAATCCTAGCTTGGGATCTTGGAATCGATGATTAGGGCGATCTTCGAGAAAAAAGGAGGATAAGATGGTAGGTGGGAAAACGATAGATTCTGTTTGGATAAGGGAAAATCCCGAAATAAGGTTCACGAGTCAACGAACAGTGTCACTCGATCGAGTGACACCGTCCACACGACCGAGTGCCACACACTCGATCGAGTACAACACGTACTCAATCGAGTGGATGCCACTCAATCCGCCAACATGCTTACTCGGTCGACTGTCAGTTTACTTGATCTAGTATGAGTCTTACGCGGTCTAGTGTACGGTCTTCCTTCTAAAATAACCGGGAATTAAACCCCGTTTATGTTTTTAAACCTGTCGTGTTCCATTGGGGAATGATGAGCAGCTGTCTGCAGGTTTGGTTGTTGAGCTATCTTCCGAAATGGATAGGATGCCGCCGAGTCTTGTTGGCTTTTGTTTAGCTTCCGCTGAGTTTTATTAGTTTGTCATTAGACAGTTTGAGTTGTATCGTTTTATAGTTTCCGCTTTCGGTTTTGACGTTGTAATCGCCTTAACTATCGTACTTTAATAAATGTTGTTTCTTTATGGTCTATTTGATGCATACTACCTCGGGCAACCGAGATGATAGCAACCTTATATGCAAGGGTAGTCCTTGGTAAGTCACATTTGTATATGAGGGTGTTACACTTTGGGAGAGTGTCTCACGCCCGGGTCGCTCCTTGGAGTTCCTCACTTCGAGGAGACGTGCACATTTTGGATTTGAGGAGCAGAGATTCATGCTGAGATGCGAATGTGGCAGGGGTCCGGGTCGTGAACCAGGCTCAGTACAGCGTGTTGCGATGCAAGTACATTTTGGGCCGCGGTCTGGCTTTTCGTAGCGGTGTTGCTGTCACCGGGTTTGAGGTGGAGTTGGAGAAGGTGTTGCAATATGAATACTTTATTCATTGGCATTGCATTTATTTTGTGTCGTGATTATTTGTATTATTCAGACAGACTTGTGGTGGTTCTGTGTAAAATTGTCACCTTCTTTAATTCTGATGGCTTGTGATGATCCATATGATATTTCCGGTTATATAGTGCAACACCCCCATATACAAGAGTGCCTTCACAAGGACTACCCTAGCATATAAGGATGTTACCATCTCGGTTGCCCGAGATAGTATGTAACACCCCCAAGAGTCGGATCCCTTTCTTTGGGCCAACCCGACCCTTGGGAGCGTCATATACTTGGATAACCAAGTTTTTAGTGTGAACAAGAGTAATAAGAGACAATTTAAAAGCATAATTAAGTCTTGCATAGATAATAAAAGGTGGAGTCATGCATAATACAATGTCGGGAGGTGCACTAGGCCACCTCGAATAAAAGTACAAGAGTCTAAGGTTCGAATACTCAAAAGCTAATACTCAAAAGCTAAGATATATAGAAGGCGACACGCGAGGACCGCTCTCAAGCCCAAAGCTAACACATGCATGCAGACCTGTCAAACTGCTCACCATATGGTCGAAAATCACCATATGGTTCACCGCATACATTTGAAAACAAGGTTAGCTTAACAATACAAATGTTCTATTAAGAATGCTACTAATCTAACATGTGAAATGAAATGGTAGAGTATGCAAATAAGAATATGCAAGGTCGACTTATTAAACAACAACGCAATCACCGGATGCCAGGAACACGTCCACGACACCCCAATCACATGGAACTCCGAACACGTCGGTGGTATCGGGCCCGAGAGCGACTCAGATCCCCTGCCAGGCATCGTGTCTCAACCACACGAGCCCCTCCTTACTCAAGCCCTAAATGTGCACATCCCCTTTGGAGTGGGAAGCTCCAAAGGGTGACTCAAGCGGAAGACGGTCTCCCAACCGCCTTCCGTCTCCTCAACAACAATCCCCTCATCACAACTCCTCATAATCCAAGTTCACAACACTAGAAACATTACAACAAGAATAGACATAAAATAAGTCATCCGGTTTGTCACTTTAACATGCATCATGTTCAACAACATAAATCTTATCCTCTTTATGTCATAACAACCATATCACAATTTCATTAACATTTTATAGCCTAATCATGTTATAATGCAAACTAATGATATGCACACTAATTAATAACATAATTAACAAAACACTCATATCATCAAGCTAGTAGGGAGATAATCCCTACCTTACAATCTTCTCAAGGCTTCAAGCTAGTCCTAGAAGTGCTCCTCTATGAAACTTCCTACATTTAATTAATATTCAACCATTACTACACAAACTACATCAAGATATACTAATTGTTTCCCTTAATTTCCCTTTCAAACCCCAAGATTCTAACTTGATAACATACTAAGATTAGGGTTTGACAAGGATAAAAGATTAAGAGGATAATTAGTGAACTTACCAACCAAGAATGAACCAAGAGGATGAATTAAGAGTAGATCTTACTATGCTTTCCTAATATTCCAAGAGAGTGTATTTTTGAATGTGAGAATATGTTAGGTGAGGATAGGGTTTGAGAATGAGAATAATTTTAGGTAAGGAAATCTGAAATTACAAGTCAAAAGGAGTCAACAATCATAAGAGAAAGAGACAAGAGGCACATGCGGGTCATAACTTGACAGCGACCCGGCACTCGATCGAGTGGAACTTCCACTTGGTCGAGTGAAACACACTCGGTCGAGTAAAGCCTTACTCGATCGAGTGAAATATGAGCAGAAGGCTGATCGTAGATACACATTTCTACTCGGTCGAGTGGAAGGTTCTACTTGGTCGAGTGTATTCCACTCGGCCGAGTAGACCATCGAGTAGGTCCGGAAACACGAGTTGTTACAGTCTTCCCTCCTTAAAAATGAACTTCGTCCTCGAAGTTCACCCTAGGCCACTAAGACTCGGCTTTCCGAAAGGTGTCATGGTATAAGAAACATGGGGTCGTGACTCTTAAAGTGACAATAAAAATGAGAAAGTTCCTAAGTTAGTACTTGCGTAGAACGCCCCACCCCACTAAAACAAACTTACGACCTCGTAGCTCGAGTCATACCTGCTCGAAAAGTTATGGGTACTTCTCCCTCATGGCTTCCTCAGCCTCCCATGTGGCCTCCTCCTCGTGGTGGTTAGACCATATAGAACCTTGACCAACATTGTTTCCCCATTTCTTGTCTCCCTCACTTTCCGATCTAAGATCCTTGTGGGTGTTTCCATATATGTCAAGGCTTTATCTAGTTCAATATTTTCCGGTTCAAGGACATGATTTCCGTCACTCACGTATGTCTTCAATTGTGAGACATGGAATACGTTATGAACCCGTTCCAAGGCCGGGGAAAGTGCTAAACGGTAAGCAACTTTCCCGATTCGTGCTAGTATCTCATAGGGGCCGATGAACTTTTGACTTAGCTTGCCTCTCTTTCCGAACCTCATGACTCCCCGCATGGGAGACACCTTGAGGAGGACCTTGTCTCCCACATTGAAGGAAATCTCGCTTCTCTTTAGGTCAGCGTAACTCTTTTGACGGTCTTGGGCCGCCCTCATCTTTCCTTGGATGATGTGTACTTGCTCTATCATGTCTTGGATCATTTGGAGACCCAAAACCATGGCTTCCGTGCTATCATCCCAACATACGCGGCTCCTACATTTCCTCCCATAAAGTGCTTCAAAGGGGGTCATGCCAATACTAGCATAATAGCTATTGTTGTAAGAGAAATCGATCAAGTGAAGTTTATCTTCCCAAGAACCACCGAATTCCATGACGCAAGCCCTAAGCATATTCTCCAAGGTTTGGATCATTCTTTCAGTTTGCCCATCCGTTGCCGGGTGAAAAGCCGTGCTCATCTTCAATTGCGTACCCAAGGAATTTTGTAACTCTTACCAAAACTTTGAGATGAACCTCGAGTCGCGATCCGACACAATGTCTTTTGGGAACCCATGTAGCTTGATCACATGCTTGCAATAGGCATTGGCAAGCTGAACCTTGTTACAAGTATCCTTCATTGGTATGAAGTGAGCCGATTTGGTGAGACTATCCACTATCACCCAAATCATGTTGTTCCCCCGTTGCATTCTAAGTAGTCCGACGATGAAGTCCATTGAAATTGACTCCCACTTCCACTCTGGCACTTCTAATGATTGAATCTTCCCTTGGGGCCTCTTATATTACCCTTTCACTCTTTGGCAAGTTAGGCACCTTGACACGAATTCCGCTACTTCCCTTTTCATGCCGTTCCAGGAAAATGTCTTCTTGAGATCCTTGTACAACTTGTCACCCCCGGGGTGTACCAAGTACGGAGTGTTGTGACCTTCATTTAGGATTCTCCTCTTGAGTTCCTCGTCACTTGGAACACACCATCGTCCCTTGAATCTAAGGCTCCCATCCGCATGAATTTCAAACCTAGAAGGCTCATTTCTTTCCAAGGCTCCCTTCCATTCCAATATTTTGGGGTCCAAAGCTTATTTCTCTCGAATTTCTTCATAAACTTCGGGTTCAATGGTTGCGTCACTCATGGACTCGCCGCTTCTAATCACATTAATTCCCATGTCCCGCACCTCTTCTCTTAATCTCATCATTGAAAGAACGGTGCATACGGAATGTACCGATTTCCAGCTTAGGGCATCGGCGACGACATTAGTCTTTCCTTCATAGTACATGATATAGGGTTAAGTCGTCACACCCAATCAAACACATTTGTAACTCAACACACAAACTAAGTAGATAGCGAGTAAGTCGAGGTCGATCCACGGGACGGTGAGCTTTGGGTTCTTAGTTTATCTATCCTAATCATGCAAGTGTCACAATTATAAGGAGTTTGTAAGCTAAACTAATGCAAGCAAGTAAATAGCAAGGATTAAAACAATAAGAAGGAAAAACTAGGAAGAGTGGATTAATATGGGTAATTGATAAGTGCCTAATTTGTATACTTTAACCCCCTAATATTAGCTCTATTTTACATTGTATTATGCACTTATCTTAGTGTTTTGAGCTAATATTTGCTTGTCTAGTGCATTTTGTGTTTTGACATGTTTTGTAGGTGAACTTAGCAAAATGGGCTAAAATGACTACAAAATGAGCTAAAATGTTGCACTAGAAGACTAAGGCTAAGAAGAGTATGGAGTATGGACTTGGTTGGAGAGTTTAAGTGGATTTAAGTGGCAAATGATGGATCAATTTACATGCAAGTGTTAATTGGAAAAGTCAAGCAAGCATGGTAATGATCAAGTAATGAAGCATTGGCAATAATATAATGGATGGACCAACTAATGCACATCTTTCAAAAGTAAAGTCAAATCCATGTTACATTTTGTCAAAGATATTTAAGGAGCTTAGGATGCTTTTTGGAGAGGAATTGCAAAGGTTTTGAGGTCTTAACCGGGTCCTTAAACACGCATTGAAAGCTAAGCATCGGATTCCATGAGCATTTAACGACGAATTTAAGCCAAAGTTTGTGGAGTATTACGACCCCGATCGGGACCATTGACCCCGATCGGGACGACCTCGTCCTATGCACATTT
>JAGPOY010006782.1:0-10049 GCA_018983105.1 Silene uniflora | reverse complement strand
TATTGCGGTTTTGTTTCAATAGTTATTGTTATTTAATCGTTGTAATTTATCGTTCAAAGCAATGTAATTTGTAATTCATAATAAGGGACTAGTTAGTCCTTTATTTTGAGTCAAAACGATTTTCGAAACCTTTGTTTTAGTCAATTAAATCGATTGTGTTTAATTGGTTAAATCAAAGCGATTGTGCAACAACCAATGAGAAAGCCAAGGACGAAGTCCTATGTGAGCCATGGCTTCCTCATTGGCACGTTTTCCCAAGTCAAGTGTGGCGCCTAGTTAAGCGTGTGTCGTAGTGTTGTTAGCAATTGTATATAGATCGAGTTGTATCTATTTTCACTTGTTTGCGCATCGAGTCGGCAAGAATTGCCTGGGTTGTAATAGTTAGCTCCCCAACGGCTCCCCCATTCCCATCTAAGCCATGTTATGACTGCTTGCTAGAATAGCTAATCAACCTCACATGCTAAATCACTTCGACGAAGTAGTTTATATGCATTAAATCAATAGAAACCGAATTCACATGTTAGGCTCAAAAAACATGGTTGCACTACATACGACGATCAAATTACTATTCCAATTAGCCATCGTTTTCCTTAGTAGAGGCCGTTTTAAACGGGCGGGGGTGGGTGTTTTATTAACGAACTTCCCATCACGTACTTTCACACGAACTCATTTCTCAAAAGGTTTCCAAGTTTTCCTAAAATTTGGTGGCGACTCTTTTCAAATGAAAACCCCCTTTCTTTTTCCAAGAAACCCCGGTTTTCCCACATCCACATTTTGGCGACTCTGCTGGGGACAGTGTAACTTGAAAAGGAAAATGATGGCTAATAGAATAGTAATATGATTGTCTTGCATGCATTACCCCTTTGAGACTTTAGGAGGACCATCTTCTACATTGGATCGATTCCAATGGGCAGGAGGTGATGTCCACTATGTCGGTTTAAGTACCAAGGTGGCACTATGGAGGTCGTCAGGTATTTTTCCACCATAAGAACATTTCTGTTTATGGGGATTTAACTTCCTTCGACAAAGCGGGTCACTGACATAACACCCATTTAGAAGACCGACCGAGACTTAGAAGAGTCTAGGTTCATGCACGATGAATATGCGAATGCTTATGTGCTACTTGATCACCTTTTTTCGAGTCCATTTTCGAAATTTTCAAACCGTTTTCTCAAAACCGTTTTTTCGAAAATACCGTTTCAAAACAAGCATGTTTTCAACTCGGAATGCTGCCAAAGTAGATGTAGGATTTTTGACAAAAATGAGCCTTTTATAGCCGGCATGTTGCCCATTTAAAATCTCATTTTCAATCATCCATTTTCAAATCGATTTCAAAATGATTTTCCACTAAACCGAACCCAAGCCTAGAATAGGTGTCGAGTCAAGTTTAGCCATGTCTAGGGCTCAAGTGAGCCATGTCTAGCCGTCAAACACGACCCATGTGGGTCGCCCAAGCCACCTCTTGGGTTCAAGTCATGTATGTCGACCATTTGGTCAAGTGTCACACCACAGAAACGTCCTAAGTAGGACACATGGGACGTTTCCCACGCACCTTTGGGCCAAGTTGGTTCAATCACAGGTCAAGTCTAAGTTAGTATGAGTCGAGTCATAGTCCTTGTTATGTAACACTAAGGATTTTACGAGCATAAGTAGCTCGGCCGAGCTAGGAGTAGCTCGACCGAGCCATCTGACACTTAGAGAAATTTTACGAGTTGTCGAGTTTCAAAAGTTCCTGGAACGATTTCACTCGGCCGAGTCACTTTGACTCGGCCGAGCTCAGAGTAGCAAATGTAGTACCAGTACCAAAGAAAGACGGAAAAGTCCGCGTGTGTGTGGATTTTCGAGATTTGAACAAAGCTAGTCCGAAGGACGACTTTCCATTACCTCACATAGATATCTTGGTTGACAACACCGCAAATCATGCGTTACTATCCTTTATGGATGGATATGCCGGTTACAACCAGATAAAAATGGCCGAGGAAGATATGCACAAAACAGCATTCATTACGCAGTGGGGAACCTATTGCTATACAGTGATGCCCTTCGGTTTGATAAATGCCGGAGCCACATACCAGAGAACATCAACAACCTTGCTACATGATATGATGCACAAAGAAGTAGAAGTCTATGTCGACGACATGATTGTTAAGTCAAAAGGATGTAGTGGTCACCTTGTAGCACTACGAAAGTTCTTTGAAAGATTACGAAAATACAACATGAGATTGAACCCACAGAAGTGCGCGTTCGGGGTTACCTCTGGCAAGCTTTTGGGTCACATCGTTAGCCAACGCGGTATCGAAGTTGACCCATCAAAGATTAAAGCCATCATGGAAATGCCCCATCCTGAAACCGAGAAAGAAATTCGAGGATTTTTAGGAAGAGTACAGTACATAAGCCGATTTGTCGCGAAGCTGACAATGATATGCGAGCCAATCTTCAAGAAGTTGAAGGTAGAAGAACACACCGTATGGGATGAACTATGTCAAGCTGCATTCGATAGAATAAAGGAGATTCTGGCATCGCCACCAGTCCTAAGTCCGCCAGTGCCCGGGCTACCGTTATCGTTGTATCTCACAGTTACAGATACCGCCATGGGGGCTATGTTGGCCCAAACCGTTGACAAAGAAGAGAGAGCAATTTACTACATTAGTAAAAAGTACTTAGAATACGAAACCAAGTATACGCTGCTTGAGAAGACATGTCTAGCCTTGGTATGGGCTACGAAGAAACTTGGACACTACATGCTAAGCTATAGTGTAAGTATATACTCGAAGATGGATCCGATCAAGTACTTGTTTGAAAAACCGGTGCTAAATGGAAGAATATCAAGATGGACTCTCATGTTATCCGAGTTCGACTTGAAGTATGTACCGTTGAAAGTAATCAAAGGAAGGGCAGTTGCCGATTTGCTAGCTGACAATCCAATAGAAGAGACGGAAATGGTCGACACCTGGTCATTTCCCGACGAAGACGTCATTCACGTTGAAAACGATGTATGGGATCTATATTTCGATGGAGCATCCAATTACATGGGATATTATGGGGTCGGAATACTCCTCATTTCGCCAGAAGGTGATCATGTGCCTGTGTCTATCAAGTTAGATTTCAATGTAACAAACAATGCGGCCGAATATGAAGCACGTCTCTTGGGTTTACGAAGTGCCCTCGATTTAGGCGTGAATAAGTTACTAGTGCACGAAGATTCGTCGTTAGTAATCAATCAAGTAAGTGGATCTTGGAAAATCAGGAGTGACAGTTTAGCTCCTTACCAAGCGAAAATAGAAGAGTTGGAACAATTTTTCGACGATGTTAAGTATGTCCATCTCCCGCGAGATGAAAACCAGTTTGCCGACGCTCTATCGAAGCTGGCTGCTTTGATTAACATACCGGATCACATAGATAGTATGCCGATTTGCGTTGAAAGGAGATCGTCACCAGCTTATGTAAGCTCCATTGACGATGCCGAGGAAAGCGAAGCTGAACCTTGGTATGCATCCATTTTAAGATACAAGGAAAAAGGAGAGTATCCTCCCGACCTTGGTGCTCGCAGAAAACGAGCATTACGAATGTTATCTGCCCAGTTTATACGGACTAGTGATGGGCAACTGTACAAGAAAACAACGCATGACGTTCTTCTGCGATGTGTTGACAAATTGACAGCGGAAAAATTCATGGAAGAAGTTCATGACGGCGAATGTGGGCCACATATGAACGCCCACATGTTAGTTCGAAAGATCATGAGATTAGAATACTACTGGACCACGATGGAGACAGATTGTCGCAAGTATGTGAGGCACTGCCACAACTGTCAAATCTTTGCAAATGTTCAACATGTACCACCATCCATGCTGTACACTATGACGTCACCCTGGCCATTTTCAACCTGGGGAATTGACATTATTTTAAAAGTAAACCCGTCTGGAACAGGAGGGCATTGTTATATCCTAGTCGCTATTGATTACTTTACCAAGTGGGTAGAGGCCAAGTCTTACAAATTGTTAAACGCGAAGCAAGTAGCCAAGTTTATTCAGAATGACATCATCTGTCGGTACGGAGTGCCGCACAAGTTCATCAGTGATCATGGAACTCATTTTCAAGCTGAGACAGCAGTTATACTTGAAAAGTATAAAATCAAACATCATAAGTCATCTCCATATCGACCTCAGACAAATGGAGCAGTGGAAGCCGCTAACAAAACGGTGGCTACTATATTGAAAAAGATGTCCGACAATTACAAGGAGTGGCCGGAGAAGATACCCTTCGCATTGTGGGGATATAGAACATCCATCAGAACAGCCACGGGGGCAACCCCATACTATCTAGTTTACGGAATAGAAGCGGTACAGCCAGTCGAATTGGAATACCCTCCCTACGCATCTTACTCGAAAGTCAGGTCCCAGAAGCAGATTGGGTCCAAGCAAGATATGATTCGTTGGTGTTGCTCGATGAGCGTCGTTTGAATGCATTGTATCATGTTCAACTCTATCAGAAAAGGATAGAACGGGCTTTTAACAAGGAGGTGAAGCCCAGGGGAATTAATGAAGGTGACTTAGTGTTCAAATCAGTAAGGGCTCTATTGCCAGTTGATCCACGAAGAAAGTTCAAACCTAATTGGGCCGAGACTTATCTGGTGAAGAAGATATTCACATGAGGCGCAGTTCGTTTGACAGATTTGGATGGAAATGACTTCACGAATCCCACGAATTTGGATCAATTGAAGAAGTAATATCCTTAAGTCTCGTTCTCGATGTCATGAAATGATACTCGAATTGCTTTGTGTTTAAGTTAAGTTTTAAGTTGTCGATAGTTGTCGACACTGCATTAAAATTTTACGGGAGAACTACGAACCCGGTTTGATTCTGTGCAAGCAGATACGTAGGCAACTCTTAGTTAAGAGTACAACCAGAACAGTGTAATGAAAAAACAATTTTGAAATGCAGAAATTGGGAATTTTAATAAATAGTAAGTTTTATTTATTCTAAAAATTCCGGGCGAAGCCCATTACACACATAACTGGAAAGGAAAGCACACAAATTAGTACTAATAATGAGATAGTAATAAAGCCAGATATAATCTACCCTAAGCCGAGTCAGTCGACCCGTCACGACGAGACGATGTCTCACCCATCATCACCTTGGCTCGTTTCTTCGGAGGGACGTCACTTTCTTTCCGTGGACCAAGCCTGTCTTTTGCATTAAGCCGCGGACCAAGTCTATCCGCTAGTGTCTGCCCAACGTTGTCTTGCGGGCCTAACCTTGTCCAAACACCTGAGTCCGAAGAGTCTGTCCTAGGAGTCGAGTCAGTTTCTCGCTCAGATCTAGACAAAGTCGGGAACATGTCAGCATAGAGGGCTCGGTTCTCTCTACTTTCCCTATAATGCTCGTAGTCGGTTGTTTCCCTTTCTCGAAGCCCTTTTTCTTCGCTCCATGGAGGGCTCAGTAGTCCAGCGAAGATAAGACGGGGACACCCAAGTAGAAGTTGATGAATCGAGGGCATGCCAGATAATTCTCCGGGTCCACGATTGAAGCCAAGCTTTGCATTTCGCAGGAGTGTTCTCCTCGATCCGACCACGAATGGGCTCCACGGATGGAATCCGTTGTTCACGCCCCATTTGTCGAAGCACGCGTTCCGGGTAGATGTGAGTAGAACGGCTCAAGCCCAGAAGAGTAAGATGTCTTGCTCGGTCGTTTTCTGCTAAGCCAGTATATGATGTAAGTCCAAGCCAAGGCAAAGCCCACCGAATGTGTAGGCTAGCATGCTCCAAGATCTTCTTTTGCCAGAACAGTTGAGGCCTCCCAGTTGCGACCTCTCGACGTCGATCGGTGTAGCTTCTCACCTCGTATCGCTCTACTCTTGGTGGGTCAACCAAGGCAAGCCTTTCGTACAACCAAACCTATGGAAATTCGGGTTAAAGATGAGCAAAAAAAGAAAGGAAAAGAAAAGAAAAGAAAGAAAAAGAAAAAAAAGCAAAAAGAAAAAAAGAAAAAACGAAAAAAAGAAAAAGAGAAAAAAAAAAGAAAGAAAGAAAAGAGAAATGTTGAAAATACCTGTAGAATACGGGTCGATCCAGTATAAGTAGCATTCAGGTTTGCTCAATGATCCCAATGAATTTCGCCTTACCCCGACAAGTGGGAACTTCGATGTGTCCTTCCAAAGCATATAGATGAAGAAGGATCAAGCCATAAGCTCTACGACGGTATATCGTAGGAATCAAAGGATCATTTGCTTCACGAAACTTGTGTACAATTGCAAGTAAGTCGACGCGCTCTCCGTCAATCATGAGGCGCGCCTCCTCACGGGTTAAGCCCAGAAAGTCGCGATATTTGTTTGTCCATTCTAGCTGACAGTCGGGGATGACTGGAGTTTGATGAGTTTTCCACCCACCCAAGACAGTGAATTCTTCGGGTAGGGGGCATATCTCCCCTTTGAGAAATACGAAGACATGATGGGTCGGATCCCAGAATTTCAAGCACTCATCTAGAAATGATGTGTCGCATTTGATTTGTTTTTGGGGAATGAATTGTTGAATTCCCGCGTTAAGCAATAGTAGTTTGTCTACTCCTTTGAAGTCGAAGGACCAATATTTCATGGCTTTGCTTAAAGCATTCATGTTTGTTGTTAAGAGGAAGAAAAGATTTAGACAATTGTGATCTCTTCTCTAAATCTCCACCTCTTTTATAGATGTTGCAAGGTGGAAATAAGGAAACCAAGTGATGATAGAATTATGGAAACTAAAGTCCAAGTGGAATTATGGAAATAGGAAAGAGCAAGGATTAGGAAACCCTTGCCCTTGCCCATGTCGGTCACGCTCCAAGTCTAGGGGCGCGTGCCTCGGACCTTTTCCGGGTCCCTTTTGTTTCGGGACGGTCATTTTAACATTTCTATCCCACCTCAAGTCGATATTTGAATTACACTCTTCATACTTAGGATTTGTAAATTCTTTTTGTTTGAAGGTAGCGGGCTATGCCCACCTCAGTTATGGGTCAAGTGTTTGTCGAACATGTCTACCCCATCAAAATGCGGAATTTCAAAATCTTTTTTCAAAGTTCCGGGTCGAAGGCCCATCCATGATGTTTTCCAAATGATAAGTCGGGTTGTTAAACCATTTCAAATGTTTAGGGCCGAAGGCCTACATGTTTTCCAAATGATAAGTCGGGTTGTTAACCCATTTCAAATGTTTGGGCCGAAGGCCTACATGGTTTCAATCGGGTCGACGACTCAATTCCAATGTTTAGATCCGGATCGAAGATCCATCCATATTTTCAAATTACAAATGTTTGATAATGTGATGTTTGTTATGCAAATGTATGCTTTAAAGCCCAATGCAACTAGGGGCTCTGTAGCCGTTGGCTACAGAGGCCCAATGAACAGGAGAAGTCTCCGAAAGATGATGATACCCAAGCAATGATGATACCCAAGTAATGATGATACCCAAGTAACGATGATACCCAGATGATATGCAAATGACGATGCAACGCGGCTCAAAGTTGAGCACCGACGATGTGATGTAACGCTGCTCAAGTGTGCACCGATGATGTGATGCAACGCTGCTCAAAGTTGAGCACCGACGATGTGATATAACACTGCTCAAAGTTGAGCACCGACGATGAAAATTTCAGCACGATTGAAATACAATGATGAAACGCTGTTCAAGTGAACACCGATGATGTAATGGGCCGAGATTGCAGTATGCCAAGGCCATGTTTGTCGAACTACGATACGGGTTTGATTCCGTCACAACGGATACGTAGGCCGCCTCATGATACAGTAGGCCTAACCCACCATAGATGCAAGTTAATGATGGGTCGAAGACCAATGATGATGATGTTTACGATGGGTCGAAGACCAATGACGATGATATGATGGGTCGACGACCAATGATGATACAATTACGATGGGTCGAAGACCAATAACGATGATATGATGGGTCGACGACCAACGATGATATGATTATGATGGGTCGACGACCAAAGATGAAATGACGAACCAACGATGAATGAATGATGAAGACGGGGCGTCCAGAACCAGGTGTTCAGGTATGATCTCTTCTTATGGCTGGCGAGCTTATGTACGCAAGTCTAATGGACTCTAAGCGACCCGCAGAATCCTCAGGTCGAGAGGGACCTGGGGTATACTTTGACTTTCGCCTTGTCCAAGCCTCAGTCAAAGTGGGGGCTCTGTAGATACCCGTATCCGTCGATATTGGAGTTTACAGAAATCCCAACCAACACCCGATGATGAAAAGGACCATGTTTGCACTGTAATTCTAGGGGGCAACCTCGTTTTTGTGAAGTTTGCCTCGACCCTACAAACGACTCAAATTGAGACTCAATGTGGCAGCGGAAATGACTTGATAAATGGCCTAGTTTGGAGGCCAAAACAACAAGACTCACGGCCTGATTTGGAATGCCAATATAAGCACTCAAATTAGACACTCAAATGGGACGTTTAAATTGAGACACAACAAAGACACAAGGACAAACACAAGGATATGAATTGAGCTAGATCACAAAGCAAGCTCAAGACTAAGGAATTTCGTTCAAGATCACTAAGCATAAACTAGTTCCTCTTCATGTACTAGGCTAGATCACTAAGCAAGCCTAATGACACGGCTCCAAACTCACAAGTAAGGAGTTGTTCAAGCACAAAGCAATGAACTAAACAAGGGTTTTTTGAAACCACATAAAACTTGTTCTTAATTGAACTTAATTCTTAATTCATCATAATCTGATTTTTACAATGAGTTGGCTTGGTTTATATAGACCAAGCAAGAGCATCCTAGCCATCCACCTAACCTAGGATCTAATGGCTTACAAAAGGTCTTCTAATGAGTACAAACACGGCCCCCAAGCCTTACACAATTCTGAAATAAAGCAAGAACAAAACAAAGGCAAAAGAAAGGTAAACTAATGAGACAATCTTATTTAACATAAAGCAAGGAGCCTTGGAGTCTTCCTTGGACCAGCTTGGACGTTTAGATAAGAGCCTTAGAGCATGGAGAAGGACCATAGAGCTTGTCTTGGCAGATTAGGAAAGGTGACAAAGGCTTGAAAGCGACCTTTGTACTCTTCTTGCAAACCGTGCTCCTCAAGGACCCTTAGTTTGCGGCTGGTTTTATGTCTTGACAAAGCCTCTTTTAAGACAAGAGTCCCTACACAAAAGTACTCTAAACTCATCATAGAAGACTCCCAAGCAGTCATATGGCATGTGTCCTTAGGCGGATTTGGGTTTGGACCCCAAATAAGAAGACTCTTCCAAACCGGGTTCACTTGTGGCTATGCTGGATGATGTGGCCTGGCCATGGCCCTTCCTTATATGGCTTTGACTTTATTCCACTTGGCTTGTGACAAGGACCCTTTGTACTTCACCCTTAGCATTGGCCTTGACCTGACAAAACCATTTAGGATTGGGTTTGGACCCCAAATAAATGGATGGTCCCAAACCGTACTCATGTTTGGCTATGTCTCCTATTTGGGTCTGGCCATATCTCTTAATGACGTGGCCTTGGCTGTATTCTTCTTTGCTTGTATCAAGGACCCTTTGAACATCACCCCTAGCCTTGGTCCTGCCTTGGCCAAGCTCATTTGGATTAGGTTTGTGTAGGAAATCGTATTTCGGTTCATACTAATATCAAATATTAGTGTTCAAATTTATACTCATAAATTTTAGATCTTATGCATGCAATAGAAACATAAGTAAAAGAATCGGTTTTCATACCATATCAAAACCGTATGGAATAGGGCACAAGTAAGGTCTCCTACCTTCACTTGTTCTTGAGCAATAACATATTGGATGATCCTCCAAAAATTCAATCGATTTATAGTGAAATCGATGCCCAAAGGTTCGTATCAAGGAACCAATTTCAATACCCGAAAATATTTTATTACTAGAAATATAATCAAGCTAACCTTATAATTTTTACTACTAAAAATTATATTACTACTACTAGTAATATCACTCTATTTTTAGATGAGGAATTTTGGATTTTATTTCTCTAGAATTATTGTAAGAACACTAGAGAGAAGATGAGTGAATTATCTTTTTGAAGC
>JAGPOY010006780.1:0-10099 GCA_018983105.1 Silene uniflora | reverse complement strand
GCTAGCTCTGAGATTTACTCCTTTCCATTAGGTCCTTTTAGTTGCATTTAGTTTGCTTGAGGACAAGCAAAGGTTTGGTTTGGGGAAGTTTGATGCGTGCATTTCATATAGACTTTACGGTCCATTTTGGCACGCATTTCTATGTCATTTAGGTGATATAATGTCACTTTATGCCCCGAATATGCTACTTTGTACTTTCATTGTTATTTTGTAGGTACAAGCTGAGAAGTAGTGGAAACCGAGCCAAAGCAGTCCCCAAGCACGCATATCTAGGAGATGGAGAAGACGGAACAGATACTCATGCATTGGGAAGCGCGAAACCGTCCCTTATCCAAGTCAAAAGCCAAGTTATCAATCATCGCGGGTTGCATTGAAGAAGAAGACCTCGATCGAGCTGCCCTGTGCTCGATCGAGTGGATTCTGTAAGCTGAAGACCTCGATCGAGCTGTCGTGTGCTCGATCGAGTGGTTGCCATTAGCGAAGTTCTCGATCGAGATGATGCCTTGCTCGATCGAGAGGTTGCTGAAGGTTGTTGCTCGATCGAAGGGGCTATTCTCTTCGATCGAGAGGTTTTTGTAATGGGCTTGGGCTCGTTACTCAATTAGGTTTTAATTACGCTTAGTTTTATTATAAATAAGGTTAGACGACTAATCAGACTAATCATCTACTATCATCTCTTAACTCTTAGTTTACATCTCAGCACTGTTACTTTTGCTTTTGCTACGGTTATTGTTCGAGATTCGGATTTTGGTACTTTACAATTCCTGATCTTCAAACTTTGTAATCATTCTTTTTCCCTTTTATTTAATTCTCGTTCCTTTACTATTGTTTTAATTAATTTCGTTATTAGTAATCATGTCTCATGTTATTAGATTAGCAATTGCTAGTTTAGTTCCCCAAACCATGCGTAGCTAATCTCTATAATATGCTAGGATGAGGAAACCCGTGGTAGTAGCATGTTAGGATTGGCATGTTAGGTTAGTTTTGAGATAAGAATCGATTTATGCAATTTAATTGTCAATTGGTTGAATGAGTGCACGCAGGAGACCGATTACTTAGTTAACCCCGACCTGGATCGAAAGATTGGTAGGGTAGACTTGCATGAATTCGATAGGCGATTCCTAGTTAGGGCGAAAGTCAATTAGGGAGACCTTAGGGCGTTTAGAGACCGAAAGGGTATAATCATTGGTTTGAGACCGAAAGGAGATAACCTTGCTCTTCTTATCAATAGACTGACCAACCCAGTTAACCCGATAGTGTAGTTACCACGACGAACTGATTTCTGGCATGTTCCCCTTTATATGAATTAATACCGTCATTTATTTGCTTATTTCTCTCTTTCTCTCTTTAAACTCGTAGTTTAGATAACAAACAATTTAAACCCCCATCTTTGTGACTTAGACAGATTAGTTTATAGATAATTGTTACCTCCCTGTGGAGATCGACCCTACTTCCGCTGACTACCCAGTTAGTTGACCTAGGCTTATTTTTGGTGTATAAACGACACGCATCAGTTACAGTTTTAAGACTTTTGCTTTCACAAAACCCTAAGAATCATTTCTAATCGCTTCTGAGTCAAGAGAGATCCATATCTTCGCCTTTCGCCGTCGCCGCTTTGTAAGTTTTACTAGCTCTATATCTACTATGCTATAATTATAATCGAATCGGTAGAATTTAATATGAAAACACGATTAGGGCACAAATTGATTAATTGATTGCTTATTCTAGGTTGTGAATTCGTAGAGGAGCCCTTATTGCCAATTGTTGTGTTGCTTACTTGTGGAATTGCTATCAGGTAGGATTTCCTACACAGTAATTCAATTGTGACGGTGTTGTATCGATTGATTGTTAAGGTTGATTATGTGATTACTGTTATCGATTGTATAATGTGATGTTCCGGCTGAAAAACGGTTCCGGCTGAGTGAGTCCATTGGGAGATGGTCCACGCCCTTCGATCGCTCCTGGTGACTCCAATCACCAGGAGGATATTCACATTAATGAACCTAGGGTTATCACTTGTTGCGATGAGTGGCTGCGGTGACGAGGCTGTGTCACTGGCTGACATGGTTACCTGTTGCGATGAGACCTGGCTGAAGGGAATAAGATTGAATGATTGACTTTCGCTGTGATATGATTTACGTTGCATTGAGATATGACTAGTATTGGTTGCTGACCCCATTTATGTTGTCTTTTGAACTGCTGTGATCCATCGGGGGTGGTGAGCAGACTGTAGCAGATAATCTTGTTGATGGAGTCGGATGGAGGGGACACAGCCGAGTCTAGTTCTATTATTATAGCTTCCGCCAATTTTAGTTTCAGTTTTGTTATCAGACATTTGTTCAGTTTTTATCGGTTTTGAGACAATTGGTTGTAACATTACATTTATTACATTTTTAATAAATTGTCCCTTATTGTTTACTTATTGATGTTCACTACCTCGGGCAACCGGGGCAACCGAGATGGTAACGTCCTTATTTGCTAGGGAACTCCACGGTAAGGGGCCTTGGTATATGGGGGTGTTACACAAGTCGCCCGAGTTGGAGGTACCGTCACGGGTCTACAGCCACTAGTGCGGGACAAAAGCGAAATGGGATGAGAAAAAACGACTCTGCCACAAAAACCGCCCGGGCAGGATAGAAATCCTCCGGGTCTAAAGAAACCCGCCCGGGTTGATCTCGAGCCGCTCGGGTATTGTGGAAGCCGCCTGGGTCGAGCAAAGGTAGCCCGGGGTGACAGCCAATGAGACCCTCGAACCACCCCTTTTTCCTATTAAAACCCCCACTACCACTCATCTCCCTCATCCTATCCAAAACAAATCAACACTCTCTCTCTCAAGCAAACAAATTTGCGAAAAACTCCATCCTCACAACCACATCAATCAACCAAACATGAACACCCGAAGCAAGTCAAGAGCCACCGCCACTCCTTCCCAACCGATCCGACAAAGGGGAGGAAGCTCAAGTGGAACAAAGGAGCAAAGGAATCGGGAAAATGAAATTGAAAATATGGGAGTCGGGCAAATTGCGGGATTCGTGGAAGTGGAGTTCAACACCGATGCACATCGCCAAAGATTTTTGGAGCTTGCCGAGTTCAAGTACGAACCAACTCAATTCATGGACCATGAGGTCCTTGATACTCTACGGATTTGGCAACAAACCGAAACATTCTTTCGAGGTATGGGTCTTCAAACCCTCTTCTTCACTCAAGAAGAAACTTACCTTAGTCTCACTCTTGAGTTCTTGAGTAGTCTCCGTGTTGTGAGACACCCGACCATGCATGTGTCATATCTTTTCGTTCTTGCGAATAGACAATACAAAATCTCGCTTGCAACTTTCGCTACCGCCCTCGGTTTTACTTTGCCGACTACCGACCTCGAAAAGCCGGGTGACCTTAACATTGCGCATGTTTGCACCTCTATCTCCGGGAGGGAATTCATAACCCTCAACCAATGCTATGTAAATGCGATTCAACACCCGGTCATTAGAGTGGCTAAGAGGTTCATTGCCGGAACTATTCATGGTAGACATGACCAGCACGCTTGTACCCTTCAAGATTTGACTTTCCTTGAGTCTTATCTAAATGTTCAAGGGACAAGGAAATTCAACATGAATCCGGCCTCTGAAGTACTCACCCGTTTTCGAGACTTTGCCAAAGGGAAAACCAATGCTCGTATCTTTGCTATGGGAGGGCTTATAATGGTCTTGGCAAGACATTTGTGTCCCGACTTCAATGACTATAGGAGGTACACACCCCTTTAAGGGGATACCTTGATTGATGAGAAAGCGTTCTTTCGGCACCATAAGTGGTGCTCTTACAATGAGGAAGGAGATGTGGTGTGGCACACGAAAGATTATGCTTCCCTTGTGCTAGCGGGGTGGAACATACACCACACGGAACCCCGGATGAGCCCATTTAGTGCAAAACCGAGTTACCTCCTCCCAATTGAACCTTTGAGGTTCCAACAACATGAGGATGGTGATAGTGATCATGGTGTAGACATCAATGCCGAAATGCCACCTCAACAACCTACACCTAACATCGGGTTTAGACCCCCTCATCCAGAGCACCCCTCCTACTTACCTATACCCCCTACCCCTACCAACATGTGTCATATTTGCAACGTTACCCCGAAAGACCGGCGACAATTGAGACCTTAATGGGGATGATAGGTAACGTTGACATGAACGTACACAACGGTAGGGTAGACAACTACCTTGCCTAATATCCCGGCTATCACCAAATGGCCGAACAAGAGTAAATTGACCCGAGAGGACCATTACCCTCTTGGGCGAGACCAGAGCTCCTATTCCCTTCTTATGATGGCCAAGGCGGTCAAGGGAACCACGGAGGACGTGGAGGATGGCGGGTATGGAGGTTTTGGTGGCCAAGAAAGCCAAGGAAGTGGACACCACGGCGAGAGTGGCTATTACTATGAGGAGGATTACGACGACCAATGAACCCTCCTACATCCACCACTCCATTTGTATGATACTCCCTCTTTCTCCCTTCAACTCATGTTACTAATTTGGGAATTGTATAGTATACTAACTTACATCATGCATTTGTACAAAAACTTACCTCACTTGCATTCATACACTCATGCATAGTCATTGATGATTAAACCTCTTCCTTTTTCTAGCGCTAGCAATAGTGTTTTACTCGGTTTGGGGAGGTTTAACCATAGATGACCCGAGTTAATCCAAATTAGCTCTATATTCAACCGAAAACATGCATCACTTAGTATAGTATAGATTGCATTCATTTGTGATATATCTCATGTAGAATTGCATTTACCTAGAGCATGCATTCATTCATATCATGCATTCCATTTGTATCTCAAGTTCATAAGCCTAAAAACACAAAAATATGTTTTACCTTTCAAATATTCCAAAAACACAAAAACATGTCTTTCATTTTCATTCCCGACTCCTACCTTGTACATTGAGGACAATGTCCGAGATAAAGTGGGGGATAGGAAATTTATATTCCAAAATCCATAAAAATTTGAAAAATTGAAAAATCTCAAAAATATGTTCTTTCTTTTCATAAAACCAAAAATTCATAAAAATCGAAAATTACAAAAGCCAAAAACATGTTCTTTACTTTTGTAGTGTAGAATTGTATATACTTGTGTGCTTTTGTTCTCTTCTCACATAGGTACAACACTTCATTCGAGACATAAGCAAGGGAATGTGAAGACTGCTTGGTATGATCGTTCTAAATCCCTTATTCCCTTCCATTTCTTTTTCATTGTTCATATGAGGAGGATGGGCTTATATGTCAAGGAGGATGTTGTGTGTTTTGTTGTTGCGGTTTGTGTGCCTATGTGTTGTTAGGAGCTTGCATTTAGATTAATTGGCATGTAGTGGGTTAGAGAATATGCATTAGACTTATATATTGATGCGTGTCGATAGCACACAAAAAATAAACCTAGGTCTACTAACTGGGTAGTCAGCGGAAGTAGGGTCGATCTGCACAGGGAGGCAAGATATCTGTTCTAAGTTCGCTAATTGGGTCACAAGTTCGGGGGTTGTAAAGGTTTGATTTCTAAACTACAAAGGGAGATAGAGAGAGAGAGAGATAGATAAAGGGAGAACAAGGGAAAGGGAGTAACTAGGACAGTCGGTTCGCCATGTTAATTAAGTCAAGCAATCTAAGTCTCGGTCGATGCGAATACGATCTAAGGGGTAACGAACGTTACCTTTCGGTCCTTAATTCGCCCTAAAACACAAATAGCTTAGCTTTCGCTCTCACTACCGTGCCCTAATGTTTGCTACGGGACTCACGCTTTGCAACCTTTCGGTCTAGGTCAAGGCTTACTACGGTCAATAGTCTAACTGCGTCGACTCAATTAGGCTAAAACAATTGTATGCAGCAAAACATCATAGATCTTATAAGCACAACCTACTACGATTACTATCCTAGCATAAAAATGGGTCACCTAAGAACTAGCAAGGGATTTAGCTATGTGAAAATAACATACCTAACAAAGATGAGAGAATACCGATTAGAAAGGAAAGATTGATTGCGAAATAAAATCCGGAAAAATAGAACAAGCAGCGGAACAGGAGCTGCCTCCGTCCCAAAAGTGAATGATTGATAATATTGGCGTGCAAGCCTTATTTATAGAAAAAACACAACATACTAAAACCTAATTAACGAAACAGGCCAAGCCCGTCAGAGATTTCTGCTCGATCGAGCACTTAGGGCTCTCGATCGAGTGATTATCTTCAGCATTCCTCTCGATCGAGGTCTTGACTTCCTCGATCGAGAAACTCTTCCTTGGCCATCCCTCGATCGAGCACAGGACAGCTCGATCAAGGTCTTCTTGACTTCTAAACCTCTCGATCGAGCATATCAGGAGCTCGATCGAGGACTTCCTCTAGGTTCCAGCTTGTGACGACTTCCAACTTGGCTTTGACTTGATTATAGGACGGTTTCACGCTTCCCAATGCTCGAGTTAGTAGCTCTGACTCCTCCATCTCCTAAATGTGCATGCTCAGAACAGTTTTGGCTCTATTTCCACTACTTCACAGCTTGTACCTACAAAATAGCAATAGAAGTACAAAGTAGCATATTCGGGGCATAAAGCGACATAATATCACTTAAATGACATAGAAATGCGTGCATAGATGGACCGTAAAGTCTATATAAAATGCACCCATCAAACTTCCCAAAACCAAACCTTTGCTTGTCCTCAAGCAATACTAAATGTGACTATATGGACCTAATGGAAAGGAGTAAATCTCAGAGCTAGCTATAAGTCAATGCCGAATCGTTTAATGCACAATTCAACCATCACAAAGCTCAACACATAAGTGAACAAAATTTATGCATATCTCGAAAATAAAATGGACGTTCGACCTTGCAAGACTCATAAAAAATTGGACTCTCCCGGGTCACTCTTCTCTCGACAAGCAAATGGTAAGCAAATATATATGTGAAAGAGAGAAGAAGAAATAGTCGCTCACCTAGACTACGACCTAGATAATCATGCATGCAATATAATATGATAGATAATTCTAGCTACCGTACACACGCACAACCACCGTTCAAGGACTATCACGTGCCGAACAATTGCAAAAATATGGGAATGTGAGGCTAAATGGTAAGAAGGGGCAAAACAATTATGGGAAAGTGAAGGTAAAATAGCCGAGCTAGAACCTAATCAAAACCATAAGTAGCGCATCCCGCTCTTCCAATCATCAAAAATAAGATCATTTCCTTTATATGACTAGGCAATTACAACACAATTCCACCAAAATCCACCTCGTAAAAATAATGATAAGCATAGGAGGTGTAAACTTAACTTTCAGCCGACTTATTATTATTTTTTTCTTTTTCTGATTTTTTTTTTCATCTTTCTTTTTTTTCTTTTTTTCTCTCGGCTGAACAGTAGCTAATCCCCTCGATCGAACATAGCAAGAGCTCGATCGAGGAAATCTCTGGACATACCACTCGATCGAGAAGAATAGATCTCGATCGAGCACTTTCCACACCTAAAACCACTCGATCGAGCAAAAGAGTACTCGATCGAGAACTTTCTTATCCGTCATCTCCTCTTTTTCATAAATACCCACTCCAAAAGGGAATATGAGCCAAAATCTGATGCAATAAAATATATTCCGCAAACTACTAACTAGCTCAGCGAAGGGTAGGCTAAGTATAGGTTGTAGTTTCGGGGCAACTGGCAGATTTGGCTAATGTCGAGTTAAATGGGGTAAAATGAGAAAGGGGGACATGCAATAGTTCTCAAAACACGTGATACCGACCACAAACCCATACGTCTAGGCAAAAAGAAATTAACTATCATACTTATGCAATTTTCGGTTACATAACATGCAAGGAGTAACTACTCACATTCCTACATAAAATTGGTCATGAATGACACCAATTTATTAGGCTCTAATCTTCAGAAATTATAAGTAGGTTGCCAAAGTTTTAAGTCAAGTCTAATTGTCCAAAATAAATTACAAGACGAAATTCGAGAAATCACTTTTTGTTTCGCAAATTGAATCGTGAAAGTGCAAGGAACAGCAAAAATTCGACTTATAGTGCAATAACATCATTGTAAATACTCCAATACGACTCGACTATATGCAAAAATAAACGTGATATTTTTGATTTTTGAAAAAAAAAAAAATTTTTATGTGATTTTTATTTTTTTTGAATTAAAATAAACAATGCATACGGAAATAAACGTGGTAACAGAAATGCAGTAAAAACAATATGCAGACTGATATGGATGCATAACCTCCCCAGACCAAACTTGTACAATGTCCCCGTTGTACAAAACAAAGGAAAAGAAATGCAAACTAAAGAGGGAGAAAGTCGAAAACTTAAAAGATTGCGCGCACCACGAACCTCCCCAAACCGAACCAGAATCTGAGGTAGGCAGGGACTCGATCGAGCACAGGACAGCTCGATCGAGGTAGAGGATCAATCGATCGAAAGGTGTTTCCACGTGTTTTGCTCGAACGAGAAGAACAGGCAGTCGATCGAGTGGCGTCTTCACATAAGTTGTTCGATCGAGAATAAAAGACGCTCGATCGAGTACTTTAAGGGCTTCACCTCTTCGATCGTGCGAATTAGCACTCGATCCACCCTTCGTCGCATCAGCAAGCGACAAAATAGCGCACGGCAACACCTGCAATCACACTACAAGCATCCCAAAAATACGACCAAAACCAAGTCGAAATTGTTTGCAGTCCATCGATCACAAACCTAATTATTAAGCACACTAAACGAAAAAAAATAAAAAGTCTTTAAAATTTCAAATAAAAACAGTAAAATGCAACGGCTTCTGACTGAATACAGTTATTTCAGCCATTACGAGCTTCATCACCGTCCTCCATAGCACAGCAGCGGAAAGACAGCGGCCTATCACATCATCCATCATGACTTTACCAGCCCTTTGTCGTGCTTTCTTCTTGCGGGGGATAGAGTCTTTAAATCCTCCTCCCGGGTCTTCAAACCTGTCAAGGCCTGTATAAGAAGAAACAAAGCGATGTTCCTCCAACTTGCTCTCGTATAGGGGCGGAGGCGTCAAATTAACAGCAGAATATGATTTAACGGAAGGTATAAAATTAACCGTATGGAAATCAACGAAAGGAATGATAGTACCTTCTATTGAACAGGAATGATCTACGTTTACCTTCTCATCGCTAGTCGGGACAGAATCGGGTGATAAACCATCGCTGTCCGCAGCCACTGTGGTCGATCGAGTAATTAGGTCACTCGATCGAACTCCCTCTTCACCAGCAAGTACTCGATCGACCAGAGACCAGAACATCACTCGATCGAGTACTTCCCATGTCCAAACAACTCGATCGATAAGATTTAGTTACTCGATCGATCACTTCCTCCTCGAAATCAGTCGATCGAGCACTTTGAACCTCTCGATCGACCTCTTCCTCTGCTGTATCATCCGATCGAATGTATAGGCTTTCGCGATCGAACTTGTCATATGCAGTAATGTTAAACACCTCCTCTAAATCCGAGTCGTACATAACATCATCTGGCTCGGTTGTAACTTGAGCTAATTGATGCATAAGACCCTTTATCGAAGCGTCTCTTGATTCTTCAACTTACTACGACTGAAGAGCTAATGTCGCTATTAACGACTTCAATTCATCAATCTCGTCATCAATGACAGCAGGAGGGGAGTGTTGTTGTTGTGGCGGCGAAAACGGATAGGACGGCTCTAGAAAGCCATGTTGATAGTACGGATGTGGCGAGTAACTGCGCGGCGGGAACGAATCATAATGACTTTGTTTGTACCGTCGATAGGCACAAACTTGGTCAGAACCTGTAAAACAAAAAAGCTGCATCGTGTCCCGCGACACCACATCTCCCAGAAAATACCACCTGTTGCTCCAGTGAACGGAACATAGGTGGGCTCTCCCGAAACACCGCCGATAGGACTTGTAAGACCTATCAAAACAACACTGGCAAGGAGATAAGAACTGCCTCAGGGAATAAAATTCCCCGAGACGGTTAAAATTAACGAAACAATAAAACAGATAGGGCAATTGCCTCCCCGACAACGGCGCCAAAATTTGATGCGTGTCGATAGCACACCAAAAATAAACCTAGGTCT
>JAGPOY010006779.1:0-10099 GCA_018983105.1 Silene uniflora | reverse complement strand
TGGCGACTGCGTTTTTGAATTTCGCACGCCGTTCATCGTCCTTCCTCAGTCATCACCCCACCGTCGGCCACCTCAAGTCGCCGTCGTCCATCCCATCTTGCCGCCGGCAACCTCAAGTTGACGGTGGATTACCGTGGGTTGTGGTGTTTTTGTCGTTCTGTTCATTTTCCTTTCAGGGCTGTCGCGGGTCGGGTTTCGCCGTGCTCCCACCGTCGTTATCTCCCTGCCGTCCTTTTCCTCTGCCGGCTGGTCTTCATCACCGTTGTTCGTTCGTGGTAGGTTTCCTTTTTCCTTTTCTGAAATTGGTTGTTTGCGGTTTCGGGTTTTCGGTGGCGGTTTAGGGCATCCGGTTAAGATCGTCGCGTCCTTCGTCGCCGGCGTTTGTTGCTAGTTTAGACCAGTTGTTGTCGTTGGGGTCTGTTTGCCGGTGCTATTCAGGTGGTGTTTTCTTGGTTTGTTTGTGGTTGCCGGTTGGGTTTCCTGTGCAGGCTGTTTGCTGGTGGTTGTGGGTTTGCAGGAGTCGTGTTGCTGGTGTTCTTGGGTTCCTCTTCTGCGTGGTGGTTGTGCTGTTATCAGGCTCGTTTTGGGTTCGCTGCTGTTCTCTTTCGATTTCGGTACGTGGTTTCTTTTCAACAACCAACAATTTGCTGTGTTGGTTTGTTAGTGTTTGGTACCGGTTGTTGCGAGGTTTTGGGCAGCTCCTCTTGCCGGTTTTGGGCAGTTTCCAGGGGGCCTGGTTTGGTGGTTTGTTAGCGGAGGCGGGGAAGCGTGTCATGCCTCCCATAGTGCGTTATCATTGCCCCTTTGTGGGGCTTTGTGGGTGTAGAGATGGTGGCGGTAACGGTCTTGTTAAAGCCTCCTTGATCATCCATCTTCGGGATCGTCACTGTACTGGGGAAGCTGCAGTTATAACGCGTCAAGCCTTAACTACCTTGTCTGTGTTTGTGGAGGCTGATACTACATTTCGTCGGATGGGTATTTGGTTGTGCGGGGTTTGCCTTAAAACTCGTGCTCATAGTAAGCGGTGCCAACATGACGGGTCTTTTGTTGCGGCGCCGGATTCAGGTGATGGTGTTGTTTCTTTTACCCTTTACGATTTGCCTCGACCTTCTGCCCCTGCTTCTACTGGGTCTTCCGCTGTCGTGGACGATGGGTGTGGTTTAACCGTGGCCTCTCTTGATCGTTTATTATCTAAGGGGTTGCGTTCGGTGAAAACCATCCCTCCTAAGTGTCGTTTGGGGTTCTCTCGGGTTCTTAAGGGGGCTCTAGATGCTGTTGCCAATTCCCCTAGTGACCTCTCCTGTTGGGTTGCCTTGCTTGTGTTGCCGCTTTGTATTCTCAAGACATTTTCACCGCGGAGTAATCTTGAATGTCGGTCTAGGGTTCGGCGTAAACGTCAAGAGGAGAGTATTTCTAGTGCCATTCGTACTTGGAGTGTGCCTGGTGGCATTCTGCAGCTTCTTCAGGAAGCTTTAGCGGAGGTTTCTCCATCTTTTGTAATGGACGAGGAGCCCGACTTGACTGAGGCTAATATTAAGCAGTGTCGAAGGAAGATTTGTGACGGCCATTATACTGCTGTTGTCCGTGTTTTATCCTCTTCGGGGGTTGCCCCTTATAATGATGTTACTCTTGCTGCCTTAGCTAGTAAGCATCCCGTCGTTCCTTCGCCCGTCTTGCCTCCTTTGCTTGCTAGTCATCATCCCCTTGTTGCGACCGTCTCGACTGTCTTGGATATGATTCGGGGGTTTCCGCGTGGCACTTCTTGTGGGCGGGACGGTTTTCGGGCCCAACATCTTTTGGACTGCTTAAGTGGAGCTGCGGCCGCTGTTTCTGATGATTTGATCGCCTCTATCACAGTGGTGGTTAATCTTTTTCTCGAGGGCAAATGCCCACAGGTCCTTGGTGAGTATATTGCTAGTGCTCCGCTCACCCCACTTGTTAAACCGGGTGGCGGTATTCGTCCTATTGCTGTGGGTACAATTTGGAGGAGGCTTGTCTCCAAGGTTGGTGCTTTTCTGGTTGGTCCCTCTTTGAGTGGTTATTTTGCTGGGCTCCAGTTCGGGGTTGGTGTTTCCGGTGGAGGTGAAGCTATTCTGCATGCTCTAAACCGGTTTGTTGAGGGCCGTGGGGTGGAGGTGGGCCTTTCCATGCTTTTGGTTGATTTCCAGAATGCTTTTAACATGGTCGATCGTGAGGTAATGTTAAGAGAGGTACGTAGTCATTACCCTGCTCTCTCTTGTTGGGTGGAGTTTTGCTATTCTCGCCCTGCCCGTTTATATTATGGTGAGCACAACTTATGGTCTTGTCAGGGGGTTCAGCAGGGTGACCCGTTGGGTCCTTTACTCTTCTCGTTGGTGTTGCACCCTTTAGTTTGTAAGCTCAGGGACTCTTTCGACTTGAGCTTGCAGGCTTGGTACTTGGATGATGATACGATTGTTGGGGATACCTTGGTTGTAGGGAAGGCTTTGGCTATGATTATGGCCGAGGGTCCGCGATCTGGCCTTCATCTTAACATCGGTAAAACCGAGGTCTTCTGGCCTACAGAGGATCCCCGGAGCAGGATTTTGGGTGTTTTCCCCCCGACATTGGTAGGCCGCAGCGGGGTGTCCGGGTCCTTGGTGGCCCTGTGAGCCTGTGTCAGGATTATAGTCGTGAGCTTGTGTTGGGGAGAGTGACTCGGACTATTGAGCTTATGGATTCGGCCGCTCTTCTTGATGACCCCCCAGTGAGAGCTTCTGTTGCTACGGGCTTGTACTGGTATCTCGAAGCTTTACTTTGCTTTACGTACTTGTCCTCCGACGGCTTTTGGGGCCGCTTCGGCTTCCTTTGATGTGGCACTTCGGTCTCATTTAGAGCGTATTGTCATCGCGTCTGGCCCTGGTTTTGGTGACTGGCAGTGGCGGCTTGCCACCTTACCGTTTGCTTTTGGAGGACTTGGTGTGTATGCTGCTGGTGATGTCCTTCACTATGCCTTTTTGGCTTCTCGGTTGCAGTCTACTGAGTTGCAGGATAGGCTCCTTCGGGCCTCTGGTGTCTCAGCTTCTGGACCTTCTTTTGCTGCGGCCCTGCGTATGTTTAATGAGGTTACGGGTTCTGACCTTCTGCGTAGTCCTAGTGAGATCGCAGCCCCCAAACTTATGAAGAAATTGGCAGATTTATATTTCACGAGGGTTGTCGCTGGTGCGGAATCAGTTTTCTCTTTGACTCCGCGACAGGTTGTGCTATGGAAGTCTCAGCTGGGTGGCCATTCGTCGGACTAGTTGCGTACCGTCCCTATTTCTGGGTTGGGGGCAAACTATGAACAGGAGGATTTATCGCTGTGTGCTCAGTTATCGCTTGGGTATTCCTTTGTTTTCGGTGCCTGGGCCATGTTCCGCTTGCTCTCGGGTTTTTGATGGGGATATTTATGGGGATCATGCTGTCTCGTGCATTAGTGCTGTTGGTGTCAAACATTGGCATAACCTTGTTCGTGACACCCTTTCATATATTTGCTTCCGCTCTGGGATCTCTGCTGGTCTAGAGGTGGATGTTGGTTTGCTCGATGGGAATGACGGGTCCTTGCGTCATGTGGATTTGCTGCTCTATTCCTGGGACAGGGGTCGTGATGTGTGTGTGGACCTGGTCGGATCTTCACCTTTGACTCAGTCCGGGATGGCTGGTTTTGTCCCCGGCGGTGTGGTGGTTGATGCTGCTCGGCGTAAGTGCGCCAAGTACCGGGACTTGTGCTCGGCGCATGGTTATGGTTTCTTGCCTTTCTCCTTCTCTTCGTTGGGGGAATTGGGGGAGGATGTTGTTGCCTTGCTGAAGAGGATCCAGAAGTATTCTGTCTCCCAGGATGCCGGAGCACGTGCTGCTGCTTTTATTTTTACTAGACTTAGCTTTTCTATTGCTAAGGGGGTGGGGGCCCAGATTGTATCTCGGCTGCCCACCAATTTCTTGTAAAATTTTTGCAGTTGGTTAATAAAAGTTCCCGGTTTATAATAATAATAATAATAATAATAATAATAATAATAATAATAATAATAATAATAATAATAATAATAATAATAAAACGTGCGTTTAGAGAGGGAGAGAGAGTGGCGACTGGTTGCTTTGTGACTTCCGCCGTCTGTCAACACACCCCACCGCCGGCCACCTCACGTCGCCGGTGTCACCATCGTCTCATCGACGGCAACCTCACGTTGCCGTCGTTCACCTTGTGGGTTGTGTTGTTTTCTGGGGTTGGGTTGTTGCGCCCTGTTGTGGGTTGCCGTGTTCTGTTCTGCCGGCGACCATTTGTGGCTGCCGTCGACGACCTTCCCTCTGCCGATGATTCCTTCGTCGTCGCCGTTCAGGTTGGTCTTTTAGGGTTTCGTTTCGAGTTCTTTTTAGGGTTCGCGGGTTTCGGTTGCGGGTTTTCTTGCGTGGTGTTTTGTCGTCGTGCACTGTCGTCGCCGCCCCTTTGCTGGTCCTGGGCTAGTGTCGGCGGTGGCCCTGTGTTTGTCGTCGCTTTGGTTTAATTTACGGTGGCTGCAGGGGCTTGTTTGGGGTTTTTTGTCAGCGCTGTTTGTTCTTGTCGGCTGCGGTTGGTGTTTGTTGGTGTTTGTCGGTGGGTCCTGGGCTGTTTGTCGTCCCCACCCCTTTTACCTCTGGTTTTGGGTCTCTGGTTGCTGCCACGGCCTGGAGGTGTTTGCTGGTCTCGGGTTGGTGGCGGTTTCGTTGGTTTGTTTGGGCTGTCCTTGCTTGGTTTGGTTTGTGTGTTGGTCAGATGGTTTTGGCTTCTTTCGGTGGTCGTCTGGAGTTGCTAGGGGCTGCCGAGGGTAGCTTAGTGGCCTGGTCATGCCTCCCCTAGTGCGCTACCATTGTCCCTTTGTGGGGCTCTGTGGATGCAAAGATGGTGGCGGTAAAGGTCTTGTTAAGGCTTCCTTGATCACGCATCTTCAGGCGCATCATTGTACCGGGGACGCTAGGGTAATCACGCGACAGTCTCTATCTTCTTTGTCTGTGTTTACGGAAGCCGAGGTTACTTTTAGACGTATGGGTATTTGGCTTTGCGGGATTTGCTATAAAACACATTCTCATAGTTAACGTTGTCAACATGGCGGGTCTTTTGTAGCGGCGCCGGATTCAGGTGATGGTGTTGTTTCCTTTGTTCTTTACGATTTTCCCAGACCTGCTGCCCCCACGGCTTCTTCGTCTTCGGATGTTGTGGAGGCTGGGATTGGTTTAACCGTTGCCTCTCTTGATCGCTTATTGTCTATGGGGTTGCGGACGGTGAAATCCATCCCTCCTAAGTGCCGTCTCGGGTTCTCTCGGGTTCTTAAGGGGGCTCTTGATGATGTTGCCAGTTCCCCTTCTGATCTCTCCTATTGGGTGGCTCTGCTTGTGTTGCCCCTTTGTATTCTAAAGACATTTTCACCGCGGAGTAATCTTGAGTGTCGGTCTGTGGTGCGGCGAAAGCGGCAGCAGGAGAGTATTTCTAGCGCCATTCGTACTTGGGGTGTGCCTGGGGGCTCTTTGCAGCTTCTTCGGGAAACCTAAGCTGAGGTTTCTCCTTCTTTTGGTGTGGACGGGGACCTTGATTTGAGTAAGGTAAATATTAAGCAGTGTCGGAGGAAGATTTGTGATGGTCATTACACTACTGCGGTTCGTGTGTTATCGTCCTCTGGGGTTGCTCCTTACAATGATGCTACTCTCGCGGCGTTGGCTGATAAGCATCCTGTGGTTCCTCCGCCCGTCTTGCCTCCCTTACCTGCTGGATTCCTACCCCTAGTTGCGTCCGCTCCCACTGTTTTGGATATGATTAGGGGGTTTCCGCGGGGGTCTTCTTGTGGGAGGGACGGCTTTCGAGCCCAACATCTTTTGGATTGCTTGAGTGGCGCCGCGGTTGCTGTTTCTGATGATTTGATCGCCTCTATCACTGTGGTGGTTAATCTTTTTCTCGAGGGCAAATGCCCGCAGGTTCTCGGTGAGTATATTGCTAGTGCTCCTCTCACACCGCTTGTTAAACCGGGGGGCGGTATTCGTCCTATTGTTGTGGGTACGATTTGAAGGCGGCTCGTTTCCAAGGTTGGGGCTTCTTTGTGTGGTCCGTCCTTGGGAGGTTATTTTGCTGGGCTTCAGTTCGGATTTGGTGTTTTCGGGGGACGTGAAGCTATCTTGCATGCTTTGAACCGGTTTGTTGAGAGCCGGGGGGATGAGGAGGGTCTTTCCATGCTATTGGTTGACTTTCAGAATGCTTTTAACATGGTTGATCGTGAGGTCATGTTACGCGAGGTACGCAGTCATTGCCCCGCTCTCTCTCGATGGGTGGAGTTTTGCTATTCTAGTCCTGCCCGTTTATATTATGGTGAGCACAGCTTGCGGTCTTCCTTGGGGGTTTAGCAGGGTGACCCCTTGGGGCCTTTGCTTTTTTCGTTGGTGCTGCATCCTTTGGTTTGTAAGATCAGGGATTCTTTTGACTTGAGCTTGCAAGCGTGGTACTTGGATGATGGCACCATTGTTGGGGATACATTGGTTGTGGGGAGGGTTTTGGAGCTGATTATGGAAGAGGGCCCGCGGTTGGGTCTTCATCTTAACATCGGTAAAACCGAGGTTTTTTGGCCCACTGAGGATCCTCGGAGCAAGTTTCCGGGTATCTTCCCCCCTGACATTGCTCGCCCTCAACGTAGTGTCAAGGTCCTTGGTGGTCCTGTGAGTGTGTGCCAAGATTTTAGCAGTGAGCTTGTAATGGGGAGGGTGACTAGGAATATTGAGCTTATGGATTCTGTCGCTATGATTGATGATCCGCAGTGCGAGCTGTTGTTGCTCCGAGCTTGTACTGGTATTTCGAAGCTTTATTTCGCTTTGCGTACTTGCTCCCCTGCTGTTTTCGGATCTGCTGCGATTTCATTTGACGCGGCTCTTCGTTCCCATTTGGAGCGCATAGTCACTACGGGCCCTAGTTTTGGTGACTGGCAGTGGCGGCTTGCCACCCTTCCTTTTGCCTTTGGTGGGCTTGGTGTGTACGCTGCTGGAGATGTTCTTCACTATGCCTTTCTGGCATCTCGGTTGTAGTCTATTGGGTTGCAGGATAGGCTTCTTCGGGCTTCTGGTGTTCTGGCCCCTGGTCCTTCTTTCGCTTCGGCTATGAGTGGGTTTTGTGAAGTTACGGGTTCTGACCTTTTGCGTAATCCTAGTGAGATCGCTGCCCCCAAACTTATGAAGAAACTGGCAGATATATATTTCACGCGGGGTGTTGCTTCGGCGGAATCAGTTTTCTCTTTGACTCCTCGACAGGTTGTGCTATGGAAGTCTCAACAGGGAGGTCACACGTCTGATTGGCTGCGTGCGGTCCCTATTTCTGGGTTGGGACAGACTATGAACAGGAGGACTTACCGCTGTGTGCTCACCTATCGATTGGGTATTCCGTTGTTTTCGGTGCCTGGGCCATGTTCCGCTTGCTCTAGGGTTTTTGACGGAGATATCTACGGGGATCATGCTGTCTCGTGTGTTAGTGCTATTGGTGTCAAACATCGGCATAACCTTGTTCGTGACGCCCTTTTGGATATCTACTTCCGATCGGGGATCTCTGCTGGTAGGGAGGTGGATATTGGGTTGCTCGATGGGAATGGTGGGTCCTTGCGTCCGGCGGATTTACTGCTCTATTCCTGGGAAAGGGGTCGAGATGTGTGTGTGGATCTGGTCGGATCTTCTCCTTTGACTCAGTCTGCGATGACTGACTTCGTGCCCGGCGGTGTGGTGATTGATGCTGCTCGGCGAAAGTGCGCCAAGTACCGGAACTTGTGCTCGGCGCATGGTTATGGTTTCATGCCCTTTTCTTTCTCTTCGCTGGGGGAATTGGGGGAGGATGCCATAGCCTTGCTCAAGTGGGTACAGAAGTACTCCGTCTCCCAGGACGCCGGGACGCGTGCTGCTGCTTTTATTTTTACTCGACTTAGCTTTGCTAATTCTAAGGGAGAGGGAGAGGCGAGAGGCGATTTTCAAAAACTCGGTTGATCTGCTGCTGCTGCCGTCGCTCTTTGCCGTCGTTGGCTTCACTGTCGTGCCCTGCCGTTCGTCGCTCCTCCTTGTCGTCGGTGGTTGGGTGTGTCGGTGGTGGTTTTGACGGAGTGGGGGTGGTGTCGTGAAGGATTTGACGCCTGTTTTCTTCCTGTAACGTCAGCGTCGATCTCTTTTTGCGCTGCCCTTTGACCATTTGACCTCTCGTTGCCGGTCATTGAGGTAGTGTTGCCGAGGATCGCCTTGTTACTGTTTTAGGGTTGTCGGGGTTAGGGCTTTTGGGTTGCCTGGTTCAGGGCTTCGTTTTCTTTCTTGTCTTTTGTGTGTTGTGGGTGGTGGTTCATCCCGGGTGTTGTCGTCTCCGGTGGTGGTCGCCGTGCTGTTCAGGTGGCATTTTTCTTTAACATTTTACTTCTTTGTTCTTTTCGCTGTTGTTTCGTTCTGTTTGGTTACCGTTTTCGCCTGATTGCTGCTGCTGGTGGTTTTCGAGTCGGGTTGGCTGTCGTTGCCTGCCTTTCTGGGGTAGTGCTTGGTGGTTTTCTGGGCGGTGGTTGCTGGAGCGTGTAGCTGCTGCTGCCGTTGTGGGGCTGCCACCGTCTGTGGGGCCTGGTTGTGGGCTGTTTCCTTGCTCGAATTCTGGTGGTTGGTGGCTTTTTGGCTGTGTGGCGGTGGCTTCTTGTCTCTCGAGTATATGTAGGGGTTGTGAGCGTTTTCTATAGCTTTGCATACTTCTTGTCATGCCTGCTTTAGTTCGTTTCCATTGCCCTTTTGTTGGTCTTCACGAACGTCGGGATGGTCATGGTAAGGGCCTTGTCAAAAGCGCCCTTCTCAAGCATTTAAAGGATCGACATTTTTGTGATGAAGCACGGGTCCTTACTCGTCAAACTCTTATGGATAGTTTGACGGTTTTTTCTAATGCTGAGATTACTTTGCAGCGGATGGAGGTTTGGTTATGCAGGGTGTGTCTTACCACTCACACCTATCGTAAGAAATGTCAACATAATGCGGATGCTTCTGTTGTAGAGCCACCGAATTGTGGTGACGGCCTTGTCCGTTTTCATATTTATGGTATTCCCCGGCCTTCTGTTCCGTCTCCGCCGTCTGATGTTGGGGTTAAGCCATTAGGTTGGAATATCTCTTTGCTTGATCGTTTGCTTTCTTTGGAGTTACGCACCGTGAAATCTATCCCTCCTAAGTGCCGCCTTGGGCTTGCTCGGGTTTTTAAAGGGGCTTTAGATGATGTGGCTGCCTCTCCTGGTGATCTCTCCTGCTGGATTCGTTTGCTTGTGTTGCCTCTTTGTATACTTAAGACTTTTCTCCGAGGAGTAATCTTGAGTGTCGGACCGCCGTCAGACGTCTGCGTCAGGAGGAGAGTATTGCTAGTGCTATTCTTGCTTGGGGTGTGCCTGGTGGTAGTTGGCAGCTTTTGCAGGCTACTCTAGCTGAGGTTCCCCCTTCATTCCATGTGGAGGAGGACCTTGATTTGAGCGAGCTTAATCTTAGGCAGTGTCGTAAGAAGATTTTTGATGGTCATTACACTGCTGCTGTTCGAGTGCTTTCTTCCTCAGGTATTGCCCCTTACTCTGACGCCACCCTTGTGGCTCTCCAGGATAAGCATCCGGCTGCCCCATCTCCTTCTTTGCCACCTTTGCCTGTTGATCATCATCCCCTTACTGCTTCGGCTGCTGTTGTGTTGGATATGATTCAGAGTTTCCCGCGTGGCACTTCTTGTGGACGGGATGGTTTTCGCGCCCAGCACCTTATGGATTGTTTGAGTGGAGCTGCTGTGGCTATTTCTGACGATTTGACTACCTCTATTGCTCGGGTGGTTAACCTTTTCCTTGAGGGCCGGTGTCCTAAAGTTCTTGGTGAGTATATCGCTAGTGCCCCACTCACACCGCTTGTTAAACCAGGTGGTGGTATACGTCCTATTGCTGTTGGCACTATTTGGAGACGCCTTGTCTCTAAGGTCGGTGCTTGTTTAGTTGGCCCCTCTTTACCTGGTTATTTTGCTGGGCTTCAGTTTGGGGTCGGGGTATCTGGTGGAGGAGAGGCTATTCTACATGCCTTGAATTGGTTTGTTGAGGCTCGTGGTAGTGAGGTTGGTCTTTCTATGTTG
>JAGPOY010006778.1:3445-13546 GCA_018983105.1 Silene uniflora | reverse complement strand
ATGCATGATTTTAGTCCGACCCCTAAGCCATGGTGAACCGAAGATCCTAGTTCTCTCTCCCTATTATTATCTTTACTTTATTTCTCTTTCCCTTAATTTTTCGTAGTTTAGAAACAATCAACAAAACCCCCCAATTTGGTTACTTAGACAAACTCGTTAGCTATAGGGTTCCCATCTCTCCGTGGATACGATCCCGACTGCCTTTACTGCATTTAGTTGAGACCAGTTGGTTTTATTTTTTATAGGGTTGCGACAGCCGTGTCAAATTTTGGCCCCGTTGCCGGGGAGACGGTGTTTTTTTGTAGCTTATTTAGTTTGTCTTTTGTCTCAAGGGATTTATTCCTGGAGACTGTTCTCATATTTTTCCTAGTATCTTAGTATTTGCAGGTATTCTACTGTCGGAATGCCCAATATAGCGAGCCATTCCGAGCCTAGTGCTGAGACTCTACCGAAGGGATCTTTTCTACCTACAGCTGATGTGGGTACCTTCATGATACATCCGTCCATCCTTCATTTGGTGGAACGGAATTTATTTAGAGGGGTGATTGATGAAGATCCAGCCAAGCATGTGGAATTGTTCACTGACTATTGCTCCACAATCCCAATTGTAGCCGGTGTGACCCAAGACAAAGTGAAGGAATTCCTTTTTCCCTTCTCTTTGACTGAAGACGCTAAGGATTGGTGGAGAGATTTGGATAAAACTACCGCCGGAGCGACAAATTGGAGTTCATTAGCTCTAGCGTTTTATAGACGGTACTTCCCTCCTCAAAGAACGAATGCGTTGCGTAGCCAAATTACTAATTTCACTCAATCTACCACTGAAGATTTAAGCGAAGCATGGGCCAGATTTAAAAACCTAGTTCGCTCAGTTCCGCACCATGGATTTGAGCAATGGTTTTTGTGCAATCAGTTTTATAACGGTCTATTTTATGAGCAAAGGGCTACTCTTGATGCTGCAGCGCAAGGCCGATTTCAGGTGAATGTTTAGGATGATAAAGGGTGGCAACTTATTGAGAGTATGGCCATCCATACAGCCGATTATGGGAGTCCAAGAGGGGAACGACGAAAGAATGCTAGTGTTGAGAATTTGCATGTGGTTGACGCGGGGAACTTGGTTGAAATGCACCAAGTTAATGCTATAGAAGTTATATGTGGTAGATGCGGTGAAGAGGGCCATGATCCGATTTCATGTATGGCCGATAGAGAGAGAGAGTCTTAGCTTATAAGAAATTTAAGCAAGGAAGCTCCTTCTCCGAGATTTATGCTGATTTGACTGCCACGAGAGGAGAGAAGCCCGCTGAAGAAGGCCAAGTACTCATTACCCAAGCCGAGTACGATTATCTTAAGGCCACCATCCATGCGCAACAAATGGAGCAACAATCGAGTGCGGAATCCCTCCGTAAATTGCTTGATAGATGCGATTCCTTGCTCCCGGACAAAGACCCAGTTCATGCAATAAATTTGGGAAGTGGTCGTACTTATGATGGACCCGATTACACACCGGAGAGCATAAATGTCGAGCTTACTGATGCCTCGACTGAAATTGAAGAAGATGCAGAGAGAATACCTCGATCGAGCACCTCATTCGCTCGATCGAGCAATATTGAAGAGGAAACACCTCGATCGAGTAGCAACTTCTCTCGATCGAGTGAAGTAGACCTGGAGAGTTCTCGATCGAACACCACACTTGGTCGATCGAGGGATGCTGCTGAAGAGAGCTCTCGATCGAGTAACCTTCTTGCTCGATCGAGAGGTATTGATGAGGAAAGCTCTCGATCGAGCGCCACACTTGCTCGATCGAGAGAAGAAGAGATGAACAGTCCTCGATCGAGTACACTAATTGGTCGATCGAGGGAAAATGTTGAGGAAAGGCCTCGATCGAGTACACACGTAGCTCCATCGAGGGGTTCTGACGAGTTACAGCATAAAGTTGATAATGTTGTACATGATGGGGTACCCTCCCCTGCTGCGGGGGTACCGAGAGCGGATAAAGGTAAAGAGAAAATTGGGAATTCACTTCCGATGGTCAAAGTCCCCTATCCTGGTCGGTTACGCGATGCGAAGACGGAGAGACAATTCAGCAAATTTGTCGATATGGTCAAAAATATTCAGGTATCTGTTCCTTTTGCTGAGTTAATTACCCAAGTACCACCTTACGCCAAATTTATGAAAGATATTATTACGCGTAAGAGGGCACTTGGAGAATTTGCTACTGTTGCTTTTATGGAAGAGTCGAGTAGCTTAATTTTGAGTAAGTCTTGTGAGAAATATCAGTATATTTCATCATGAAATTTACGGATTATAACAAAATCATAAAATATGAAATACGAGTCATAAACGAAATGCATAATCTAATAACATAGAGATTAGAATCAACCTCCGGTCCTAGCAATATGGCCTAAGAACAAATATCGAGATCGATATTCTCCTAATCGTTGCACCCAAGATGCTCCGAGAAACGCCTTTTCTTCTTGCTAGAAAGAGTACAAAATTACCTCTAATTTTTGTGTTTTTATTATGATGAGAATGTGGAGTAAATAAATTGAGAGTCCAACTCTCAATTTTCTCTCCTTATATTTCTAGTAACAAGAGGAGAAAAGAGTGGAGATATGATCTCCCTCTTCTCTCTCTTGTAACCGTCCAACTCCAAGAAGAGAAGGGAGTGGACTCTTTTCTCTTCTTATTTGGTTGTTAGCCTTTTAATGTATAAAATGTGTATTTATTCTAAATGTCATTTATGTTGTCACATATTAATAAGTCCACACACAACATTTTGTAGTCGATTTATTAATACCGGTCTGACATCATTTATTATGACAATATCGTATAATATATACATCAACTATAAATATCGCATATTTATAATTTGCTAATTAAATATAACTGTTTATGTTTAATTACGAATTAACATTTTAATTCGTTTAAGTTTACATTATATACATTAATTAAATATAACAGTTTATATTCAATTACGAATTAACAGTTAATTCGTCTCAGCTAATATTATTTAATTGTATTAAATAATCGTCTCATCATTACATTGACTAACCTTTTAGTCAAATGCATCGACTTACCTTTTAGTCATATAAGGCATCAATGTGATTATATTTTCATATAGTCACATCTCTCAAACACATCCTTTAGGTGTGACTTTTAGGGACCAGTTGATCACCGCCATCATTATGACAATAACGTCAAACTTCTAGCAAGCCAACCGTTATCGATAAACGTTAATCAACTGATAAGAATACTAAGTATACCCTGTGAACCTGTAAGAGATGTATCTACGTTATCACACTAACTGTGGAGGACACTAGCTCCAACAAGTCTCCCCCTAAATTGAAAGACCCGAGTAGTTTTTCTATTACCTGTACCATTGGAGATGTCGTGATAGATAAGGCTTTATATGATCTTGGAGCTAGCGTTAGTGTCATGCCTTATGCTATTTGTTGTAAGCTTAATTTGGGTCACCTAAAAATAACCAATATTACCATACAGATGGCTGATAGATCTGTTAGGCGGCCTTTAGGTATCTTAGAAGACGTGCCTGTGAAAGTGGGCAAGTTTTTTATTCCAGTGGACTTTATTGTGTTAGATATTGCTGAGGATACTCGTACCCAAATTATTTTGGGTAGACCGTTTTTATGTACAACTGGGGCTATTATAGATGTCAAACTTGGGCGTTTGACTCTGACAGTAGGGGTGACGCAGTTTCATTCAGTTTAGCAGAGACCTTGTCTAGACCGATGATAGAAGATACTTGTTATTCAGTTGATATTGTTGATGAGTCTTCTTATGAGGTTTAGTCGGATTCCTTGGTAAGGGATCCGTTAGAGTCTTTGATGCTTTTAGATGTGTGTGCAGATTATTCAAATGACGATGAGGCTGCATTGGAGTTGCTTGGAGCTGCTACAGTTGAGTGGGAATTTGCTGACGCCGAGGAGGAACAGTTGGAACATTTGGTACACCCCTTGTGTTCAGTTGAGGTAAAGGTTCCCGAGCGTAAAACCCTTCCCTCTCACCTTAAATATGCTTTTCTAGATGATACCGAGCAATTTCCAGTTATTGTTAGTGCTAAATTGAATGATGAACAGTTAACTGCTTTATTAACTGTTCTTAAGAGAAACAGGAAAGCGATGGGCTATTCATTGGATGACATTAAGGGCATCAGCCCTGATGTTTGTATGCATAGGATTGAGCTAGAAGAGGGTCACAAACCTTGCAGGCAGGGTCAGCGAAAGCTGAATCCGAAGATAGAGGAGGTTGTGATGGCTGAGGTGATGAAACTACTCGATGCAGGTATTATTTATTCAGTTGGTCACTCCAAATGGGTAAGTCCAGTTCAGGTGGTGCCTAAAAAGGGAGGTACTACAATTGTTAAAAATGAAAAGATCGAATTAATACCTACTCGACTAGTAACTGGGTGGCGGATGTGTATAGATTATCAGCAATTAAATGCCGCCACCAAGAAAGATCATTTCCCCCTTCCTTTCATTGATCAGATGATAGAGAGGTTAGCTTCTCGTAAGTTTTTCTATTATCTGGATGGGAACTCCGGGTTCTTTCAGATCCCCATTCATCCGGATGATCAGGAAAAGACTACTTTTACTTGTCCTAAAGGCGTATTTGCTTATCGCAGGATGCCTTTTGGTTTGTGTAATGCCCCTGCTACCTTTCAAAGGTGCATGATGGGGATATTTTATGAGTATATAGAGTCTATCATGGAAGTCTTTATGGACGATTTTAGTGTCTATGGGAATGAAATTGATCATTGTTTAGCTGACCTTGAGAAAGTTTTGCAGCGCTGTATCGAGGTTAATCTGGTGCTAAACTGGGAGAAGTGCCATTTTATGGTTAATGAGGGCGATGTCCTTGGGCACTTAGTCTCAGAAAGGGGTATTAAGGTAGATAGAGCAAAGGTGCAAGTGATTCAGCAATTACCGCCTCCTGTCAATGTTAAGGGGGTGAGGAGTTTCCTTGGTCATGCTGGCTTTTACCGCCGGTTCATCAAGGACTTCTCAAAAATTGCTAAACCACTTACACAATTGCTATTAAAGGATGCTCCTTTTGATTTTACTGACGATTGTCTTTCTGCTTTTAACACGTTGAAACAGGCTTTGGTCTCTGCACCCATTATTCAGCCTCCTGACTGGACGCTGCCCTTTGAGATTATGTGCGATGCTAGTGATTATGCACTAGGAGCGGTGCTAGGCCAACGGAAAGACAAGGCTTTGAGTGCGATTTATTATGCGAGCCGAACTCTGGATGAGGCTCAAATGAAATATGCTACCATTGAGAAGGAGCTTTGAGCTGTTGTTTATGCGCTTGATAAATTTAGATCTTATTTGCTGGGTTCTAAAGTGATTGTTTTTACAGATCATGCAGCGCTGAAACACCTTTTGAATAAGAAGGAAGCTAAGCCGAGGTTGCTGAGATGGATACTCCTTTTACAGGAGTTTGACTTGGAAATCAAGGATAAGAAAGGCGCAGAAAATGTTGTAGCTGATCACCTGTCGCGTCTAACGCAACAGGAGGGGGAGGATTCTCTTCCTATTAATGATTCATTTGCTGATGATTCTTTGTGTACTGTTTTTCTGTGCAATCTAACAATGGTGTTGAACCTTGGTTTGCAGATTATGCCAACTATGCTGTCAGCCAGGCGTTGCCACCGGGTTTATCTTATCAGCAACGAAAGCGGTTTTACCACGATACAAAGCATTACTTTTAGGACGATCCTTATTTATTTAAGGAATGTGAAGACGGTCTTTACGGTCGGTGTATTCCGCAATGGGAGACCAAAGCTATCCTGGAAGGATGCCATTCTGCTCCTTGTGGCGGTCACCACGGTCCATCGCGCACCGTGGCTAAGGAATTGCAGTCAGGTTTTTATTGGCCAACTCTTTTTGCTGACTGTAAAGTTTTTGTTGCTAGTTGTGATGCTTGTCAGCGAACGAGAAACATTTCCAAGAGACTTGAGATACCTCAGAATGGCATTTTAGAGGTCGAGCTTTTCGATGTCTGGGGCATTGATTATCAAGGATCGTTCCCGTCTAGTCAAGGTAACAGGTATATTTTGGTTGATGTAGATTATGTGTCTAAGTGGGTGGAAGCAATTGCCACTCCAACTTGTGATGCCAGGACCGTGATTAAGCTGTTTCGTAAGTCTATTTTTCCCCGTTTTGGTGTCCCTAGGGTCGTCATTAGTGATAGGGGTATGAATTTTAGGGAACAACAGCTGACTGCCTTATTGTCTAAGTACGGTGTCAAACATCGTAGGGGTTTGGGGTATTACCCTCAAACTAGTGGGCAAGTTGAGGTCCCTAATAGGGAACTAAAAGAGATTTTGAGTAAGGTAGTGTCTAAATCACGGAAGGACTAGAGTGCTAAACTTGATTACACATTATGGGCTTATAGGACTGCTTTTAAAACACCTATTGGTGCTTCACCGTATCGATTAGTGTATGGAAAGTCATGTCATTTACCTGTTGAACTTGAGCATAAAGCTTGGTGGGCATTTCGCCAACTTAATTATGATGTTGACTTGTGTGGTGAGAAACGTTTGTCGCAGCTAGATGCGCTAGAGGAATTTCGACTGAATGCTTATGATAGCTCCCGTATCTACAAGGAGAAGACTAAGCGTTGGCATGACAAACGGATTGTACTGCGTGAGTTTCAGATTGGGCAGAAAGTGTTGATATTTAATGCCCGTTTGCGATTGTTTCCTGGTAAGCTGAAATCCAGGTGGACTGGTCCTTATACGGTGACCGGTGTCACTAAGTTTGGCTAAGTCGAGGTAGAAAACTCCGCGGGGAATCGGTTCAAGGTCAATGGGCATCATGTCAAGCATTACTATAGAGCTGACAGTGTTGTGGGTCGCGTCGAAGTGCTCTACTTCGACGAGTTTGAGGAGCTTGAAGATTAAAGCTCCTAGGTCGTGCGGGGCCTTTTAAACCTGCGCTTTTCGGGAGGCAACCCGTATTGTATTTTGTTGTACTTTATTTCAGACATTTCTGTGTGTTTTTATTTCTGTTTTTGTGTGTTACAAACGCTTTTAATCTTGTTTTGCGTAATTACTCAGAATATAAGCTGAAAGGTCGCTTCTTGATGCGATTTTTGTTCGATCGAGGGCTTACCTTCTTGATCGAGCAGATTTGAGCCCCTGAGTTCCTCGATCGAGAGTTTCTGTTCTCGATCGAGCGTCTGTCTTCTCGATCGAGCGCCTGCTGTCTTCGATCGACCCAGATTTACCTCGATCGAGGGATGCTTCATTCGATCGACTGGCACGATGCTGGCCCTCTTGAGTCGATCGAGTCCCTGCTTACCTCACCTTCTGGTTCGGTTTGGGGAGGCTCGTGGTGCGCGTTCTTTGTAAGTTTCCGACTCACTCTCTTAGTTTGCATTTCTTTTTCCTTTGCTTTGTACAATGGGGACATTGTACAGTTTGGTTTGGGGAGGGTTACGCATCCATATCCGTCTGCATTTTGTTTTTATTGCATTTCTGTTATCACGTTTCATTTCCGTATGCATAAAAAAACCATAAAAATTAAAAAATTTCACGTTTATTTTAGCGTATTAGTCGAGTCGGAACAGTTATTCTCTCACCCTTCATTTGGTCTTTACTTAAGCCTTGCACAGTCATTATCCTTAGCATAGTCATTTGCATGAGTACGAGTTTTTGTTTGAATTTGATGCTGAACGAAGAGACTTGACCTGACATATTGGCAACCTACTTACATTTTCTAAGGTTTAGAGCTTATATAAACTGGTGACATCCATGACCGGTTTCATGTAAGAATGTGAGTAATTACTCCCTTGTTTCATCGTATTGCATGTATATGATATTTGATGCTTATTGCCTGCACGCATTGGTTTGTGGTCGGTATCGCATGTTTGGAGAATGCTTGCAAATTCCCTTTTCTCATCATACCCATTTAACTCCACTTTTAGCCAAAACTGCCAGTTGACCCATAATCTACACCCAAAATTAAGCCTACCTTGCGTTGAGCTAGTTTAGTGTTGGTTGTTGCGGTATATATTATCATTATTCAGTTTGGTTCCCATTTTTGTCATGGAGTTGGTATCTGAAAAAGGTAGATGATTGAATTGGAATTGCATCTTTTGGAGAGGTTAGCCAGAAATTATAAAAAGAAAAGAAAAGAAAAAAATCAATCAAAAAGAGACGGAAAGAAAGAAATACTATGGTCTCTATTCCCATGCTTTATTTACATCTTATGGGGAGTCAGTAAGAACTTCAAAAGCTAACCGATTTTGTTTCCAATTCATATTGTGAGTTTTCTGCCGAATCATGGCAGTGTGCTTTATCATGAGATAAGAAGACGGATGTTGTTATTTGGTTGAGTTTAGGTAGCTGGCTTGACGCTTTACCTCCACTTTTCCATTATTGTTTTGCCCCTTCTTACCCATTACCTCACTTATCCAAATATTGCAAGTATTCGACATGTGATAGTCCATGAACGGTGGTTATGCGTGTGTATGGTGACTGAATCTTTTATCATGTTAGTTAGCGATGCATGAACACTTGGTCGTAGTTAGGTGAGCGAATATTCTCTCCTTCTCTCTTACACATATTTTATGCTTACCCTTTGCTTTGATGAGAGAAGAGTGACCCGTGAGAGTCCGATATTGAAGGTCTGGCAAGGTTGACGGTTCAGTTATTTTTCGAACATAGTTATAGCTCGTTTGTATTTGACATTGTTGCTGAGTCTTGACTGTTGCATTAAATTGGTTTGAGTAGACTATTTGTAGTGGTCATGAGTTTGTCTGTTCCATTAGTTGTTTGCATCCTATTTGCTTGAGGACAAGCAAAGGTTTGGTTTGGGGAAGTTTGATGCGTGTATTTCTTATAGACCTTGTAGGCCTTTTTAGCACGCATTTCTATGCTCATGTTATAGTATTTTGCTATAAATGTCTCCGAATAGTCTACTTTGGTTTGTTTGGTATTGATTTGCAGATACGAACCGGAATGACGAGAAATCAGCCCAATGGTGGTCCTCTAAGCATGCATATGAGAGTTGGAACGGAAACCTGCTGTCTCGCGACGCCTGGATACAAGTTCAAAGGCTGGAAGAATGAGATTATTATGCTATACCCCTCGATCGAGTGATCCAAGAGCTCGATCGACCGCTTTCCCTCTTCCAAGACCTCGATCGAGTGATATTGTGCTCGATCGAGCACTATATTTGTGGCAGACCTCTCGATCGACCATTTTCATGGGGGATCGTCTTCGAACGAGTAAATAATCTGCTTGATCGAAGAGTTTTTGCTGATGGGACGCGCGAACTAATAGACTGAGTATTGAACGCAAGATATTTTTACTTTTATGTTATATAGGACGAGATACATTAGTTTTTACTCACTTCTTCTTTTACCTAGAAAACGACTACTGTTACTTTCTCTCTTTCTACTTTTTGGATCGGATTTTATGCTCTTCTACTCTTCTCCTCCTTTGTAATTCGGTATTATCGTTCTTAATTTAATTTGATTTACTTGATTATGTTATCCATTGTTTCGTCCCTTGTTATTATTGTTTTACTCCCAATTATGCATAACTAATTCCTTAGCTAGGATTTAGGGGAGCCATGGCATGGGTAAGACGAATTGATTAGTTTATTTTGATTAAGATCCGTATGTTCTGTTGCATTTAATTGACTTTTAATTGTTTGAGTCGACGCATTCAATTGATTGAATTGATACCCCCTTGACCTAGATCGAAAGATTGGAATAGGGCAGATCTGCAACATACATTAGGATTATTGCTAATTAGGGCGAAAGCTAAGTTAGTATTGTCTTAGGGTGATTAGCGGACCGAAAGGACCTTATCGCTACCCACGGACCTGATCGAGATATGCATGATTTTAGTCCGACCCCTAAGCCATGGTGAACCGAAGATCCTAGTTCTCTCTCCCTATTATTATCTTTACTTTATTTCTCTTTCCCTTAATTTTTCGTAGTTTAGAAACAATCAACAAAACCCCCCAATTTGGTTACTTAGACAAACTCGTTAGCTATAGGGTTCCCATCTCTCCGTGGATACGATCCCGACTGCCTTTACTGCATTTAGTTGAGACCAGTTGGTTTTAT
>JAGPOY010006777.1:3287-13388 GCA_018983105.1 Silene uniflora | reverse complement strand
TTTCACAAAATACCCATGAGATGTTAGTGGGGGAGCACATGGGGGTGCCCACCTTGTCCCCTCTACCCATTTCCTCTCACAAATTACCCGTTGCAAGATCCGACCAGTCTTCAACAAGACTTTTTGTTCCTTCTATTACTCCACTCGACAGCAGTGGACAATACTCCACTTCCTACGGCACATATGACGCCTTTACGATCCCAAAAAGTCTTGCTGAAGACGGGACGAATCTTGCAACGGATAATTTGTGAGAGGAAATGGGTAGAGGGGACAAGGTAGGCACCCCTCATGTGCTCCCCCACTCACCCTTGATGGGTATTTTGTGAGAAGAATGGTATCCGTCTTCATTTGTGACGGATATGGTGTATCTTCAATGAGATTTTGTGTTACGATCCTTTCTTTCAAGTTTGAGCGTGTAATTTTCTCATATTTTCTTTTCCAAAAAAAAAAAAAATGTTATGAAATAATATCCAAGTGGATATCCATTATCTCTAGAACTCTCTAGAATCTTAAGTCTCTCAGGAAAACTCTTTCTTGTGAAACAAGATCTCTTGTATATATATTATTATATTGTATTATTTCATCCCATGTATGTATATAAATAGAGACCTTAATCTCATAATAATATACACATCTGATTACCTCTCTACTTTCTCTTCTTATTATTCTCTTTATTTCACAACACGTTATCAGCACGCTGATCAAGGTACGTACCACATTATTTGTTTATGTAAGTTTTGATCAAACCAAATCAACGACTTGTCAATTTTTTATAAGAAACGCCAGTAACTACGGAGTATAAGATTGACGTATCGCGTAATATGCTTAATTAATTGCTTATAGTATAGAATAACATAATACGAAGTAATATAGTGCTACTGCTCCCATATTTTATGCTGTTAATTAACGAAAGTAATTTTACTCGCTTTGGGTAATAAAGGGTTTATTGCTTTAACTTTCAAACGCAATCCTCAGTTCACATGTGCCCGGCCGAATTATGCGTTGTTTACTTGTTTCCAAACCTCAATTGAGATAAGTTTCATATTTATAAGAATTGTACTTACACAAGATTGATATATTGAGAATTTTCATGTCTATGACGCTATGAGGTACTGAGAGTGAAATATACTCTATTTCACAGAAAATTATGTGTCATGTAGACGCAATTTTGAATAAAGGACATATTATATCATTTTTGACATGGATTTCTAAAAATATTTATTTTACAAAGATGAACAGATATGTCCATATTATAACTTTGACCTGAAGTTCAAAGTTTTAAAGGTGTGTAATAGTTTTAACACCGTCTCATCAATTCATATTGTATAAGTGTGAGTGGTCAGAAGTCCACGTATAAGTGTAACTGTGTAAGTGGCCAGAAGTCCATGTCGATGAGTATATGAACCGCTGTCGAGTTTAAAGCGGTCTTTATGAAAGGCAAAATTTATTTGCGAATTGACTCTTGTTCACCTGAAGTTGAACAGTATACTCTTGTTCACCTGAAGTTGAACAGTATAATGAGATATGAAATTTGATTCATTCCTTGAAGTGAATGTGACATCTCATAAAGACTCTGTTTGTAGCAGAAATCGAGAATATGACGTTATGATAAGCCTAATATTGCGGCCTAAAATTGAGCTAAGTAAAGAAGCCTTAATTGAGCTTAATGATGGGGCCTCATTAAGCCAAATTCGTTTATCATGGAAAGAACCTATCTCATGAAAAGTCATGTGAGACTCATATATGTTCGAAATTCGTATGAGAAAGGGAAAAATTATTTGCGGGTTGAAATTTGACATTCACACTATATGGCCTGAAGTTCATAGTGTTTGCAAATAATGAAACTATGCCGCGAATTTGAAAGTGTTTACATATACTGAATTATTCAATTTATTTTTGATAACACTAATTCTAATTTGTTTAAGGTGTTTTAATTAGTTCGGCCATGAATTATCAAATGCTCAGAGTTTTTGTGTACTAGCTATTCGTTTTTTTTAGGTTGGTGCATATAGGTCAGAGAATAAAGTTTTAAGTCTAGCTTGATAATCTATAAACCATAGCATGATCCAATTGTCAAAAAAAAAAAAAAAAACTTGATAGCTTGATCAACATATATAACTACCGATAATTACGTAGTACATCAACTACAAATTTGACATCTCACATTATTTGTTTATTTTTCCGTACAAATTGCAAAATAGTGTCTTTAGAATAGCACGTGAACTTGGATGATTGATATGTAAATTATGTGAGAGAATTACCACATTAGTCTTATTAGGAACAATCGGGTAGTCATTAATAGTGTTTATATTTGTTAATGTTTTTGATGATAGCTCCATCTGTGCGTTAATATTTTGATGATGGCTTTATTCCTCATCTGAACACTTGTTAATATTTTGCTGATAGCTTTATTGTATATATTGACGTTTATAATTGTTGGTTGTAATAATGCTCAAAGAGTAATATACTGTAGTAATCTTCCATATTGGAGTAATGATGAGTCTTGCCCATATATATATGAGACACCTATTGTGTCCTATGTCACTTCATTTATCTGGCCGGATAGTTCTTGAAAGATTGCCATGGATTGTGGTCAACTAAGAAAGTTGACATGAAATGATTTAATGTGACAATAAAGGTCATCCGGGTTCTTATCATACCCGTTTTGATAAATTTGAAATTTATCTTAAAGAAAAATATAAGTGCTGAAACTCTCTCGTGTAAATTTATTAAAGGCAAGACATACACGAAGATTGAGTATATTTGATATTGGAGATCAGAGTTTGATTATTATATGGAATCGGTAGTCTCCGAATTGGGCATTGTAATTCAGCACATTTAAAATCCAACTCCATTACATGTTACTCCCCGAAATATTTTGTTATTATTGTACAAAAATGCCCATATAAATTCTCATCGGTGATATGAGCAATTAAGGTCTAAGGTGGGTATAGTTTTACCACCTTAGGGGGAGAATGATAAGGAAAAGCTGGTAAAAACAAACAAATATGTTATCCCCAACTGAACCGGAAGTTCAGCAGTTTGTTTTCAACATGAAATACATCAAGTAGAGGTTCGCGGAATTTGAAATGATGGTATTCATTTGATTATGAAGATGTATTATAACCCAATTTAATTACCTTATCCAAATGTAATATGTTACATTAAAATCTATGATTTAATTATAGACAGATAGCCCTATATGTGGTAAAGCGAGCTATAAACTAGTCATAGAGAATATATGTAATGAAAATTGAGATTCTTGCCAAATTGAATTTTAAGAAAGGTAGTGTGAAAGTCATATCGGTTCACATATTTCAAGTAATAAGAAAATGGCAAGTTAGGCAGTTGGTACTCCTACAGAGTAAAGCAATTTGGATGTCCCGGAAGTGACATTGATATCTGAATAATAATAGATGACCTATATAACTAAAAAGGAATGGTACCAAATATATTCAGATATCACTAGATCAGTACTGACAATATCACAAGATATTGAAATTATATCGATATATTTAAGGAACCGATATGCATTTGCGCGCGAAGCTTAATGGACTAATGGAGATCTTATAAATAAGTCCAATTTTAATTGTCGACATATAATCTTTGATTATAAATGAGCTCATGGACTAGAAGTCCAGTTATTGACTTGAAGTCAAGTTAAAGGAAACTGTACAGTTTGCATTATCGAGTCATCATCATGTTCATTTAGAAATTATTTTCATCTTTTGCATCTTAGTTTTAATATATACACATTATTGCATTGTTTTAGAATTAGTTACATATCATATATATATGCATGCACATGATTAATTATATTTTTATTTTGATAAATGTTTAAAAAAGAAAAATGTTATCTTATGAGATATTCCAACGAGGATAACTCCCTATAGGAGCCTCTTATAAACGATCATCAATGATGTTTGATTAATTGAGTTTTGGGAACTCAGAATTATATATGAACCTCTACGACACGATTGAAAGATTATCGTGATTATTTCCAAAATGGGAAATTCAAATTCTTGTAGAGTTACGTACTTGAAAGAAATTATTATTGTCTCAACCTGAAGTTTGAGCATGTGGGAATAATTATTTGACTGAGTTTCATGCTAAACATATGAAATTAGTTTATGGTCCAGAAGTACCATAATAATTGATTCTCCTTAAGATAAAGAATTAAGAAATGTCGGCTACACTCTTTTTCCCTTCGACTAGGTTTTTGTCCCAAACGAGTTTTTCCTAGTAAGGTTTTTAACGAGGTAGCATTATAAGCGCATTATTACGCTATAGTAATGATCATCATGATTGTTAAGATGACAATTATTCTAGACATATAATTTATGTCATCTATTGAGAAGAATCAAAGTTATATCTTATCAGAAGGTGCAATATCAAGAAATATGAAGATTGAATTTATCAAGGATTTGAAGATATCAAGTTTATCAACTACAGTGATTTTGCCAAGATCGATAAGTTACATGCAGCCATTGTTCATCTCAAGATTAATCAAGTTATGTAATCGTCAGGGGGAGTTGACACGAGCTGTACTCTTTTTCCTTATCTATGGTTTTGTCCCACTGGGTTTTCCATGGAAAGGTTTTAACGAGGCAGCTATTATTATGCGTGTTTGGAGATTATTGTACTCTTTTCCTTTCTAGCGTTTTTCCCATAGGGTTTTCTAGTAAGGTTTTGAACGAGACATTTTCTCCGATAATGGACATCCAAGGGGGAGTGTTATGAAATAATATCCAAGTGGATATCCATTATCTCTAGAACTCTCTAGAATCTTAAGTCTCTTAGGAAAACTCTTTCTTGTGAAACAAGATCTCTTGTATATATTATTATATTGTATTATTCCATCCCATGTATGTATATAAATAGAGATCTTAATCTCATAATAATATACACATCTGATTACCTCTCTACTTTCTCTTCTTATAATTCTCTTTATTTCACAACAAAAAATTATATTTTTATCTATTTTTGTGGACTTTCTTAGAAATCATTTCATTCTGTACTATGCTCAATGGTTTAAGATTATGACCCTTGGCCCTTATACAGAAACACTTCAAAAAAAACTCACTTTATAAAGTATTTGTATAAGCGGGTATTCTAAAAGTATACATTATTTTTATTCTCTCATCTTTCACTTCATTTCTATATGTATTTTATATTTCTCCATTCAAACGAATAGTATATATTTTCTTTTTTCCTTTTTCTTTTTTAAAATAAAAGAGTTAAAATACCAAAATATCCTAGTACTGTACTTTCCTATCCACAAAAGCAAGTTAGATTATGTTCTTTTGGACTTAAAGGTATTACCTTTAAGTTTAATTTAAATCTTATGAATTCAGTTAAGAAAAATTCAAATTTTATAAGTTAAGTTTAAATTCCATAAGTTTAGTTGATATACTTTAAGTTCAATTCACATTCATTTTCCTATAAATTCACATCTGATAAATTATGTTTTGAAAAGTTTAAATCTTAAACGTTCAGTTTAGTTACTAAAGTTCAGTTCATAATAATTCACATTTATAAGTTCAGTTCTGTTCAGTTCATAAAATAAATTAAGTTCAAAAGAATAAAAACTTATTGTAAGTTGTCATTTATACAATTTACAATAAATTAAGTTCAAAAGAATAAAAACTTATTGTAAGTTGTCATTTATACAATTTACAAATTTATTATATTGATAAGAGTTTGAGGTTTTACAGAATGCTCCAATACAACTTTTTTTTTCAATCTTTTAACTTTTAAAAATAAAAAAAAAATTATGAAAAAGAATTACGCATTATGAAATTAAAAACACTTTTTTACTAAAGAATATATTCCCAAATATTATTCATATATTTTGAGAGAACAAAGTGTTATACTCTGTCCATCGTCATTTGTTTACTTATTACATTTGTAGAAGTCTCATTCATTTGTATGCCTTTTTATATTAGGAATATTTGTAATGGGTAAATTTGATCTTCCACATCGATTATGATATATTTGTCATCTAATAATAATATCTTCTCCTCTCACCTTGGTCTTTGTGCCAAACAAAAGGTAAACAAATGACGGAGACGGAGAAAATAAAAAGATGTAAGATTTTTTGAAACGAATGATTTTGTGGTGTATTTATTTAATTTTAATGTATTTATATTTAAATAGAAATATGATTTAAATTTTCGTCTTATAATAGGTATGTAAATGACATTATACAAAAATTTGTGATGCGGTCACCAAAAAAAACAAAAATTTGTGATGCTATCTGATGCGTGCATTTTATATAGACTTTACGGTCCATTTTGACACGCATTTCTATGTCATTTAGGTGATTTTATGTCACTTTATGCCCCGAATTCGCTACTTTGTACTTTCTTTGATATTTTGTAGGTACAAGCTGAAAAGTGGTGAAAACCAAGCCGGAAACTGTCCCTAGTGTGCATTTCAGGAGATGGAAGAACAAGGAGCAGAAACTCGTGCATCGGGAAGCACAAAACCATCCCGGATCCCAAGATACGAAGCCAAGACATGATTTACGAGCTAGAAGCCTCGATCGACCCCTACTGTTAGTCGATCGAGAGGAATGAAGCGAAGAAGTCCTCGATCGAGCTGCCCTGTGCTCGATCGAATGAAGGCTGATGAAGAAGTCCTCGATCGAGCTCCTGCTATGCTCGATCGAGAGGTTTGCTGAGGAGATTTCCTCGATCGAGTAGAAATTAGTTATTGGACTTATGAGTCCGTAACTATTAGGTTTAATTATGCTTAACTTTTATTATAAATAAGATTAGCACGACTAATCATGGATATTGACTAATCAGATTATTTTCCATCGACATTTTCACTTCTCTGTACTTTCATTTCGGGGTTTGCATTTCGATTGGATCTAGTGTTCTCTATGCCGGATTGCTTGAGATTGTATTGCTTCTCTTCTCTTTTAATCTTAATCTATTTATTATTGTTTTTAATCTCTTGTTTCTTTATTTTAATTCTGCCCTAATTTTGTTTATGCCATCTAATTTCATTTATATCATGTCTATTATTAGTTATTCGATTGTTTATGATATTTATACCATCACAAGTATGAGTAGCTAAATCCGTTGATATGATAGGATGAGAAAACCTGTGGTAGATGCATGATAGGGTTTGACATGTTAGGTTAGTTTTGAGATGAGAATTGTTCTATGAAATTTAATTGAGATTGGTTGAATGAGTGCACGCAGGAGACCAGTTATTTAGTTAACCCCAACCTGGATCGAAAGATTGGAAGGGTAAACTTGCTTAGATGCGATAGGTGATTCCTAATAGGGCGAAAGTTAATTAGGGAGACCTTAGGGCGATTAGAGACCGAAAGGGTATAATCACTGGTTTGAGACCGAAAGGAGATAACCTTGCTCTTCTTATCAATAAATTGACCGGCCTAGTTAACCCAATAGTGTAGCTACGGCGGCAGACCGAATCCTGGCATATTTCTCTTTTATCTGATTTATTTCCGATATTTCTTGCTTTATTTCTCTTTTCTTTATTGCTCTCTTTTCATCTCGTAGTTTAGTTAAACCAATTTAAACCCCCAGTTTGTGACCTGACAGAGTAGATTACAGATAGTTTGTTACCTCCCTGTGGAGATCGACCCTACTTCCGCTAGCTTCATAGTTAGTTGACCTAGGATTATTTTTGGTGTAGTACGACACGCATCAAATTTTTGGCGCCGTTGCCGGGGAGGCAATTTAATTATCTGTTTTATTTTTCTGTCTTGTCTTAAGGAATTTCTGATTCCTTAAGACCGTTCTTATTTTTCTCTTTTAGTTTGTGTATGCGCAGGTCTTTAAGGGGTGAATTAGCTGAAGCTGATCCGGAACCTGAAAGGACTTTTTTACGCAGAAAGAGAGAGTTAAAGAAGATCCGTCAGGAGGAAGACTTGAGTACTTCTGACTATTTGTTCGACAGTTGCACTTTTTCTGTTGAATCTGAGATACCAATGAAGATGCCGAATATTGCTAGTCATTCGGAGCCTACTGCTGCATCTATTCCCAAGGGTTTCAAGCTTACTATTGATGAAGATGGGAATACATTTGACATTCGACCGTCTTACATTAATTTGGTCGAACGGAATTTGTATCGTGGGGTGCCAGGGGAGGATCCGAGGAAGCAAATGGAGATTTTCGCTGACTATTGCTCGTCTATCCCTATTTCTAAGGGAGTGACCCAGGATAAGATCAAGGGGGTTCTGTTTCCCTTTTCACTGACTGATAGTGCGAGGGAGTGGTTGACGGACCTTGATAGAGAGGCAGCCGATATACTGACTGGACCACGCTCGCTCTTGCATTTTATAAGAAATATTTTCCGCCGCAGAGAACCAACGCCTTGAGATCGCAGATTACGAACTTCAAGTAAACTGCTACCGAGAATCTGTACGAAACTTGGAGTCGCTTTAAGAAAGCGGTGAGGTCCGTTCCTCACCATAGGTTTCAGCCGTGGTTTTTGTGCAACCAATTCTACAATGGATTGTACGATGATCACCGGGCTATTCTGGATGCCGCTGCTATTGGTAGATTCCAGAAAGAGGTAGAAGATGACAAGGGTTGGAAGCTAATTGAAGAGATGGCCAACCATTGCGCTGAATATGGGAACCCAAGGAGTGGTACGAGGACTGTTGCTAATATCAGTTCGGATGGCATTGATGCAAAATTTGACATGCTAAATGCTAGACTAGATCAATGGGAGAAGAATGGCGCCGGGAATCAACAAACGGTGCACCTTTTTCAAAATGAAGAGGCGCTTATTTGTGAGAGATGTGGTGAGTCGGGGCACTCGGCTGTTGACTGCTTCGCTGAAAAGGAGCAAGTTTGTTCATTTCAGCAATATCGGCAAGGAGGTTATTATAACCAAGGTAACGTCCATCCTAACTTGAGATGGTCGAGTCAAAATGTGCTAAATCCTACTCCGCCGCAGCAACAAGCCTATGTTCCACCGCATAACCAAGGCTTTCAAAAGCCTCCATCTTTTCCTACGCCGAATCAAGCTGGTTCCTCATCTGGAGGAAGTTCTGACATTGGTGAGTTGAAGTCGATGATTCAATCATTGGCGATTCAAATGCAAAATCTGATCAAGCCAATAATGCGACGATTAAGCTCTTGGAGTCGCAAATTGCTCAAATTGCGGGGAATCAATCGACTAGGCAACCGGGTCATTTGTCATCTCAACCAGAAAAGAGTAAAGAGACGCTGAACATGATTGGTTTGAGGAGCGGTCTCACATATGATAGTCCACATGTGAGGAATATCCGTATATTCACCCTATAAATTTTAGGACTATAACGAAAATTTAACATGTGAAATTACGAGTCATATACGAAATGCATAATAAACGAAAACATGAATGAGAAATAACCTTTGGTCCGTGCAATAAGGCCTAAGATCAGAAATCAACGTAGATTTCCTCCTAATCGTTGCACCCAAAACCGTAAGAGACTATGCCGCGTGTGCTAGAAATGTTCACTAATTGCCTTGCAATATCGAGTGAACTCTTGTGAATTTTTACGATGTGAGATCGAGAGAATTGAGAGAACAATTTTCTCAAAACCCTAGTTCTTGTGATTATGAAATCGACTAGGTCAAAAGGAGAGAGACCTCTCCTTTTGAACTGTTTCGGCCGAGTGAAATGGAAGGGAGTGGGCTTTCCACTCTCTTCTCATTTCTAATTAATCGCTCGACTCATTTTGCTAAAATGATTAATGACGGGTTTTAATTATAAATCGTCAATCAACATGTCGGATATTAATACATCAACTCACTATAAAATACAGTCGATATATATTAATAATGGTCTGACATTCACAAAATAATGATATTGTATAATTAGCTTAATTAATATATATAACTGATTATATTAATTTACGAATTAATCATGTAATTCGTCTAAGCTCCCATATTATACATTAATTAAATATAACCGTTTATATTTAATTTACGAATTAACAGTTTAATCCGTCTTAGCCAATTTTATTTAATCTGTATTAAATAAATATCTCAACATCGCATTGACTAATAAATTAGTCAATTACTCCGACTAACTGTTTAGTCATATTAGGCATCAACATGACTGTATTCTCAT
>JAGPOY010006776.1:0-10103 GCA_018983105.1 Silene uniflora | reverse complement strand
CTTAGTCCATTTCTTCCATACTTAGCCCATCTTGAAGCTTGCTCTTAGTCTTGTATACAAATTAGCTCATTTTGTAGTAATTTAGCTCATAAAACCAAATGTACCTACAAAACATGTCAATTTCCACAAAGAAGACTAAAAGTACAATTGTTAGCTCAAAACACTAAGATAAGTGCTAAAAGACATGTAAAACGAAGCTAACAAAAGGGGTTAAAGTATACAAATTATGCACTTATCAGCACGGTAGTGAGGGCGAAAGCTAAGCTATTTGTGTTTTAGGGCGAATTAAGGACCGAAAGGTGACGTTCACTACCCCTTAGATCGTATTGCAATAACCCGACTTAGATTACCTGACTTAATTAACATGGCGAACCGACTGTCCTAGTTACTCTCTTTCTCTTGTTCTCCCTTATTTCTCTCTCCCTTTCCTTCGTAGTTTAGTAAAAGCCAATTTGCAACCCCCGTTTGTGACCAATTAGCGAACCGTTAAACAGATATCTTGCCTCCCTGTGGAGATCGACCCTACTTCCGCTGACTACCTAGTTAGTAGACTTAGGTCTTATTTTTGTTGTGCATCGACATGCATCAGACGCCATAGGCCCGAAGGAGCCTATCCTGCAACTCAGCAGACTGCAACTGAGATGCCAAAAAAGCATAGTGAAGGACATCACCAGCATCATACACACCAAGTCCTCCAAAAGCAAACGGTAAGGTGGAAAGCTGAAGCAGGGGCTAAGAGCCATGGTCAGGCCATTTCAGGCCATGAGCCAGGCCAGGGAAGCCACAGCTCGGCCTTAACTAGCCATGGTCTCACTTCTGATGGAAGTGGCCAGGCAAAGTCAAGTCATGATCAGGCCAGGCTAGGCCATGACCAGGCCACAGCAAGTCACATCCTATTCTCTGGAAGTCATGACCAAGCCAACATGAATTTCTGCCTGATTTCAGCAAGCCAACCAGGACCAAGTCCAAGCTAGCACCAGGAGCCACCATGGCTAACTGGTCCCAAGTCCAACTAAGTCCCACACCAAACCCAAGAGGCCAGACCAGGACCAAGCCAGCAACCCCATATGATTTCTGAATCATTTCAGTAAAGCAGCATGTGACTAAAAGCACAGTTCCTTATTTGGCCAAGCAAAGGAGAAGCTGTCAACATGAGTACCTTGGCTCTGCATTTCCTTAAATGGCAGATACAGCCAAGCCTTGAAAAGCAACCACAACCTCTCCCAAGCTAGGTCAAAAGAAGAGTCAGAACCTGTCATTTTCAACCTGCTTTATATTTTGTTTTCACTTCAGTTTTTTACTTTTACCTTGCTTTAATCCGTTGTAAGATATACCCTTGCCTTTATTTTTATGTTGCAAAAACAATCCTTGCCCTTGGATGAGAATGCTCTAGGGTTTATGTACTGAAACTCCAACAGAAATGGCCTATATAAGGACCATTTCTCACATTGTATGAGGCAGCTTTTGATTAATGAAAAAACCTGAGAATTCTCTCAAAATTTGAATCTTTAACAACTTGTGCATTGCTTAGTTGTAAAGTCAGGCTTAGTGATTCCTTGTGCTTTGCTTAGGAGTTGATTAAGTACCTGTGGTGAGCATCTGAACTGATCTGTGCATTGCTTGACAGCTTGAATGTTCATTGTTTGTCAAATTAATTAGGAGTTCTATGCTTTGCTTGAGCCTGATTAATCTGACACCCCAAATCAATACTTGAGTCTCTTGTGCTTTGCTTAGAGTCATTTGTGTTGATTATATCCCCTGTTACTTAAGAAAGTTCTCACATTTACAGCATACAGGAATTCAGTCTGAATTTTAAACATCTGTGTCTGTTTGTGAATTTATTAAAAATACTTAGAGGCCTTGAAAAATCCTGAAATTTGGTACAGTTTGAGATCCCATATTAAACTTAATTGTCACAAATTTTCATGAATTTTAAAAATCGTTTGCTATTTTTAACCATTTCCTGAAGTTTATAGCATTCAGAGCTTTGCTGTGTAAATCATGTCCGACAGAACCTTCCATTTCTGTGCAGGCCTGGGTTATTACACTCCAAATTGGTATCTAGGAGCCATGTTCTAGCACAACTCCATTTGTGTTAGTCTTGTGGTGAGGAAATTTCAAAGCTTTACCCCAACTACATTCAAAACTACAAAAAACAACCCATGAGTGAAGAGAGACTAGCTGGTATTGAAACCAGGCTTGAGCAGTTAACTGCAGCAATGGAGAATTGGACCAACAATCAACACAGAGATCCAAATCCTGGAGAGCAACCACCTCCTTTCAGAGGCAGAGGCAGAGGAAGAGGGTTTGCAAGAGGGATATGGAGGATGCAGCAACATCACCATGACATGTTTGAGACCAACTCTGACTCAGATGATTCCAGGATGGGAGAAGGAATCTATGATGCCAGAGATAAAGACATCAAGGTAGAACTCCCTGAATTCATTGGTAATTTAAATCCTGATGATCTTTTAGATTGGTTGAGGTCAGTAGAAAGAGTCTTTGAGTTCAAAGGCTATGATGATAGGAAAGCTTTTAAAGTAGCCATCTTGAAATTTAAAGGGTATGCATCTTTGTGGTATGATAACATGAAAACACAGAGGTCTAGGGAAGGAAAAGAACCCATTAGAACTTGGTCAAAACTGAAAAAGAAATTAAAAGATAAGTTCATTCCTAGAGACTATACCCAAGACATTTTCATTAAGTTGACCCAACTAAGACAAGACCAACAGTCTGTTGAGTCTTATTTGAGGAACTTTGAACAGCTGACCCTGCAATGTAAGGTTACAGAAAAACCTGAGCAAAAGATTGCTAGGTTTGTGGAGGGTTTAGATCCTAGAATTGCTGGCAGGGTGAGAATGCAGCAAATCTGGACCTTTGATGAGGCAGTTAACCTTGCTCTGAGGATTGAGAAACTAGGGAAGGTTAAACCTGTCACCACCAAATATCCCACCAAAACTGTTTCCAAGCCATTCACATATACAAGAACTCCAGAAACAGCCAACCCAGCAACTACAATCCAAAAGGACAAAACCAGAACACCCATGAATCCCAAAACAAACACACCCATCACCAAAGAGAGAGTCAAGTGTTTTCAGTGCCAGGGTTATGGCCACTTTAAGAAGGACTGTCCTTCTAACAGAACACTTACTGCTATGGAGGTTGAGGAATGGGAGAGGGAGGGACTGGTTGAGTATGAAGAAGATGAGGCACTAGTATTGGAGGGGATAGAACCTAAAGAGGAAACAAATGATGAAATGGTTGTTGCCCCACTTGATACTGGTCACAACTTGGTTTTCTGGAGAGTCATGCACTCTCAACAAGCCCCTTCAGAGCTTGACCAAAGATCCTTGATATTCAGGAGCAGATGCACTATCAGGGATAGAGTGTGTAATCTGATCATTGATGGTGGTAGCTGCACCAATGTGGCTTCCATAACCTTGGTTAACAAACTGAGCCTGCCAACAACTAACCACCCAAACCCATATAAGCTGAGATGGTTGAATCAGGGCTCAGAGGTGAAGGTTGATAAGCAATGTACTGCGAATTTTTCCATTGGAAAAATGTATAAGGATGAGGTAGTGTGTGATGTGGTCCCTATGGATGCCTGTCACTTACTACTAGGCAGACCATGGGAGTTTGACAGGAATGCTACACACTTTGGAAGGGACAATATTTACAGTTTCAAGCATTTGGGAAAGAAAGTCACCTTGACTTCCTTACCACCAAACAAAAGAGGATATGTCAGTCCCAACATGCCTAAGGAGATTAATGGAGTGTTGTTCTTATCTGAGGCAGCCATGGTCAAAGAGATTAAGCAGGAGCAGCCTATTCCAATGCTGCTGTCAAAAGAAGTTAAAGAAGGAGAGAGCAAAGTTGTACCTGCAGAAGTGATTTCTCTCATTCAGAAATACCAGGGAGTATTTCCAGATGAGTTACCAAGTGGATTACCACCTTTGAGGGGCATAGAGCACCATATTGATCTGGTACCAGGCTCTGTATTACCAAACATGCCTGCATACAGGTGTGATCCAAGAGCCACTAAGGAATTACAGAAGCAAGTTGAGGAATTAATGAGTAAAGGGTTTGTGAGGGAATCTCTCAGCCCTTGTGCAGTACCTGCTTTGTTGATGCCTAAGAAAGATGGGACTTAGAGGATGTGTACTGACAGTAGAGCCATTAACAACATCACTGTCAAGTACAGATTTCCAATTCCTAGATTGGATGATATGTTGGATGAACTGAGTGGAGCCACTGTATTTTCAAAGATTGATCTCAGACAGGGCTATCACCAGGTCAGGATTAGAGAAGGTGATGAGTGGAAAACAGCATTCAAGACAAAACATGGTCTGTATGAATGGTTGGTCATGCCTTTTGGCCTGTCCAATGCACCCAGCACCTTCATGAGATTAATGACAGAAGTATTGAGACCTTGTTTGGGAAAATTTGCTGTAGTTTACTTTGATGATATACTGATATACAGCAGCAGCTCAACTGAACACCTGTACCACCTTGAGTCAGTCTTTAAAATACTCAAGGAACAGAAGTTGTATGGCAAGATTGAGAAATGCACTTTTATGGTTAAGGAAGTGGCTTTCCTTGGCTATATTGTGTCTGGAAGAGGGATATCAGTTGACCAGGAAAAGGTTCAGGCAATGCAAACTTGGCCTGTCCCGAAAACAATAACAGAAGTGAGGGGATTTCATGGTCTAGCATCTTTTTACAGAAGGTTGATCAAGAACTTTAGTTCTGTGGTGGCACCTATCACTGAGTGCATGAAAAAGGGAGACTTTCAATGGACTGAGAATGCTCAGTAGTCCTTTGAAAAGATTAAGAAGTTGATGTGTGAAACTCCTGTGCTGAGGTTGCCTGATTTTGAGAAGTTGTTTGAAGTGGAATGTGATGCTAGTGGTGTGGGGATAGGAGTTGTCCTAATCCAGGAGCAAAGACCTGTAGCTTATTTCAGTGAGAAGTTAAATGGTGAAAAGCTGAAGTATTCCACATATGATAAAGAATTCTATGTCATTGTGAGGTGTGTTATGCATTGGAGTCATTATCTGAAGCCTAAGCTATTTGTGCTTCATTCAGATCATGAGGCATTGAGGTTTATAAGCAGCCAACATAAACTAAATCACAGGCATGCTAAATGGGTAGAGTATTTGCAATCATTCATATTTTCCAGCAAATACAAAGAAGGAAAACTCAATGTTGTTGCTGATGCATTGTCAAGGAGGCATTCTATGCTGACTGTCATGGAAAACAGAATTCTGGGGTTTGAGTTCATGAAAGATATGTACAAAGAAGATCCTGATTTCTCTGAAGAATGGATCCAGCTAGGTGAAGGGAAGACCACATCAGGCCAGAAATACTCATTGCAGAATGGATTTCTGTTTCATGGAAACAAACTGTGCATACCAAGATGATCATACAGGGATCTGTTAATCAAGGAAGTTCATTCAGGAGGAATGAGAGGCCATTTTGGGGTCCAAAAGACCCTGGAAATATTGCAGGATCAATTCTATTGGCCAAGGATGATGAAAGATGTTCAAGTCATTCTCAGAAGGTGTTCAGCTTGTCAGATGGCTAAGAGCTCATTTCAGAAAGGGCCATATACACCTCTACCAGTTCCTAGCAAACCTTGGGATGATATGAGCATGGATTTCATTGTTGCTCTACCAAGAACACGGAGAGGGAAAGATTCAGTGATGGTGGTTGTGGATAGGTTCAGTAAAATGGCTCATTTCATAGCCTGCACAAAGACTGAGGATGCTGCAGGAGTTGCTGAACTCTATTTCAGGGAGGTTGCAAGGCTCCATGGAATTCCAAAAATAATTGTATCTGACAGGGATACCAAATTCATGAGTTATTTTTGGAAAACCTTATGGAAGCTGTTGAAGACTAAGCTGCTATTCAGCACTACACATCACCCCCAGACAGATGGACAAACTGAAGTCACAAACAAAACATTGGGGAGGATTCTGAGGTGCATTGTTAGCAAATCCTTAAAGGACTGGGACCTGAAGCTAGCTCAGGCCGAGTTTGCCTTTAACAGAGCTCCTTCAACTGCCACAGGCCACAGTCCCTTTGAGGTTGTGTATGGAGTAAACCCCTTAATGCCAATCAGTCTGTCACCCATGTCTAAGGAAGAGGTAAACTGGGATGCAAAAAAAAAAGAGCAGGACAGATGCTGAAATTGCATGACAGTGTGAAGAAGCAAATAGAGAAGTCAAATGAGCAGTATGCAAGGCAAACCAGGTCCACTCAGAGGAACAAAAGGGAGTTTGAAGTGGGAGACTTGGTGTGGCTACACCTGAGAAAAGAAAGGTTCCCAGCAAGAAGGAAAAACAAGCTCATGTCTAGGGCTGATGGACCATTTGAGATCCTTGAAAAGATTGGTCCCAATGCTTACAAAGTGGATCTACCAGGTGACTATGGAGTTCATAGGACTTTCAACGTGGGAGACCTGAATCCTTACTATGAAGAAACTGCAGAGGAGGAGAGTCCAGGCTTGAGGACAAGCCCTTTTGAGGAGGGGGGGGGGGGTTGAAATAGGGGCTAAGAGCCAGGGTCAGGCCATTTCAGGCCATGGAAGCCACAGCTCGGCCTTAACTAGCCATGGCCTCACTTCTGGTGGAAGTGGCTAGGCAAAGTCAAGTCATGATCAGGCAAGGCTAGGCCACGACCAGGCCACAGCAAGTCACAGCCTATTCTCTGGAAGCCATGACCAAGCCAACATGAATTTCTGCCTGATTTCAGCAAGCCAACCAGGACCAAGTCCAAGCCAGCACCAGGAGCCACCATGGCTAACTGGTCCCAAGTCCAACTAAGTCCCACACCAAACCCAAGAGGCCAGACCAGGACCAAGCCAGCAACCCCATATGATTTCTGAATCATTTCAGTAAAGCAGCATGTGACTAAAAGCACATTTCTTTATTTGGCCAAGCAAAGGAGAAGCTGTCAACATGAGTACCTTGGCTCTGCATTTCCTTAAATGGCAGATACAACCAAGCCTTGAAAAGCAACCACAACCTCTCCCAAGCTAGGCCAAAAGAAGAGTCAGAACCTGTCATTTTCAACCTGCTTTATATTTTGTTTTCACTTCAGTTTTTTACTTTTACCTTGCTTTAACCCGTTGTAAAATATACCCTTGCCTTTATTTTTATGTTGCAAAAATAATCCTGGCCCTTGGATGAGAATGCTCTAGGGTTTATGTACTGAAACTCCAACAGAAATGGCCTATATAAGGACCATTTCTCACATTGTATGAGACAGCTTTTGATTAATGAAAAAACCTGAGAATTCTCTCAAAATTTGAATCTTTAACAACTTGTGCATTGCTTAGTTGTAAAGTCAGGCTTAGTGATTCCTTGTGCTTTGCTTAGGAGTTGATTAAGTACCTGTGGTGAGCATCTGAACTGATCTGTGCATTGCTTGACAGTTTGAATGTTCATTGTTTGTCAAATTAATTAGGAGTTATGTGCTTTGCTTGAGCCTGATTAATCTGACACCCCAAATCAATACTTGAGTCTCTTATGCTTTGCTTAGAGTCATTTGTGTTGATTATATCCCCTGTTACTTAAGAAAGTTCTCACATTTACAGCATACAGGAATTCAGTCTGAATTTTAAACATCTGTGTCTGTTTGTGAATTTATTAAAAATACTTAGAGGCCTTGAAAAACCCTGAAATTTGGTACAGTTTGAGATCCCATATTAACCTTAATTGTCACAAATTTTCATGAATTTTAAAAATCGTTTGCTATTTTTAACCATTTCCTGAAATTTATAGCATTCAGAGCTTTGCTGTGTGAATCCTGTCCGACAGAACCTTCCATTTCTGTCCAGGCCTGGGTTATTACACTCCTGCCATTGCCAGTCACCAAAACCAGGGCCAGACGCGGTGACAATACGCTCTAAATGAGAACGAAGTGCCACATCAAAGGAAGAGAAAGAGAAAGGCAGGAAACCATAACCATGCGCCGAGCATATGTGTAAAAATAGACCAAGTTTCAGAAGTCAAACTAAATAACATTGCAATAATCTAATATTTAATACAAATCAAACTCATTCTACACAAATAAAATAATCTAGTTTTGCAAATTATCTTCTTCGATTTGTGCAATTACGTCGTCGTTGTCATCATCATCATCATCATCATCTCTGCTGATATACTCATATCCACAAGCTCGCCATATTACTTGAATAATTTTTTAATAAAAATGGATCGTCTAACTATTACTGTGAAATCGAAAAATATTATGAAAATATAAAAGATTATTTATTTCATCAGATACATAAAATTTCTTAGTTAATTAAGTCAATTCAACTCATTCCATCTCTCTCAATTCAATTCAACCCCAATAAGCAATTCAATTCAACCCCAATAAGCTCACTTCAGCCTCATTCAGCTCACTTCAGTTCATTTCAGCTTACTTCAGTTCAGTTCGGCTCTATTCAACCGAAAAGAACATAACCTTAGTGTTGAGTTGCTAGTCGATCATCCCAATTCCCAAGGACATTTTTGGTGATTAAGAAAATTTCAATGCTTACGTGTACATAAAAAGACAACACGATTATGTTCACATAGTAGTTTATTTAATTATTTTGTTTATTTGTTTATTTTGACTAATACGAAGTATTAATCACTCACAGTTTTTGTAAGTGTTTAGTAATTTAAATGGCGCTTTAATTAGATGAAAATAAAGATTGCAGTGTCGTCTAGATACCGAGTAAAGTCTAATAAGTTGGCCAATTTAAAAACGTGAAAAACTAATCAAAGAAATTAACTTGAAATGAAAATGAAAGGAAATGAGAAGTAATATGAACACCACGTCTTTTATAGTGTAATAAACATAAACTTATTATTCTTTATGGAGAGCTCCATATATCTTTAATATAAAGATATGAGGTATGCGCCCACGTACATTATATATAATACTTAAATATAAAAATTGGCCATTCGAAACACGGGATTCTACTTAGTATAGTGATATAGTCATGATCAATTATTATTGATCATGCTCTTACAATATCAAAATTTATCTTGAAATTATTATTGACCTTCTAAATTGTACTTTTTTATCTTATAATATGACCTCATAGAGCTGGCAAATTAAAAGCTGACGGGACTTGACCGAAATCCGTCACGATAGAATACGAAAATTGGGTGTACCGAAACGGCTTAGACCCGGCCGAGGCTAAAGCGATAACCGATAGCAGCCATATTTTTTTCAACCCAAACCGACTTGACTTGAACCGACCCGACCCAACCCGTGACCCGATATTGTAGCTTAATAATAATGATATAAATAAGACCAAATTGACTTTCATCTTAATTGTTTCACTTAAAACTACAATTAATACACTTACACATTTTTTAAACATAAAATTACCCAAAATAACTAAATACATAATATAAAATATATGTTGATGACCTCACTAGTACCTGATCCGCTAATGACCCGACCTGACTTGCTACTCGCTGATGACCCGGCTCGAAGATGACCCGACATAAACTATAACCGACCCTAGCCTGTCACTGACCCGACACAACTCGAATCTGATATAACTCGAACTGACTATCCGAGTGACCCGATTACCAAAATACACATACTTTCGCATATAAAAATTCATAAATGTGACCATAATCTTATACTATAATTCAATTTTTATAATTCGATACTTCACGAGTGCCAACATGGTCCCTAGCGCGAGACCGGCAAACACCGGCAAAGTGCATCTCTTTGACAAGACGTCCGCCAGAGCTGCTACCGGGGGAATAAAGCTACGAGGAGAAGAATGTGATGAGGTAACTGGGCCCTTAGCAAGAGATTGCAATTTTAACAATTCCAGCTTATTGGTCCACATTGTAAGAATATATTGGGTCCAATACTATTTATGTGGATACACTGTTATATCTATTGTATTTGTTAGCTATCTTTTAAGTTTAGCCCAATATAGTGATCCATCCGGATAATATAATACGGGCATATTAATTACGTCTTATAAAGTATGGGCCGGATATCTTAATTGTGTAGATACCCATTAGGTTACTAATGCATGATGGGCGCATTAGAATAAGGAGACTATATATAAGTCACCTGGG
>JAGPOY010006775.1:0-10104 GCA_018983105.1 Silene uniflora | reverse complement strand
TTTTTTTTTGGAAACTCCAAATGATAATTATAATAGTTTTTTAAATAATTGTTTGTATCATAAGTATTTTAATTTCAATATATTAATGGATCACTCTTATTTATTATCTAATATTCGTAAATTTTTTGAGTATTTGTAAACTTTCATATTTCTTCTACATTTGTAGCGTATTTTTAATCGTACGGTAGTACTTAGTATCTTAAATTATAGGTATGTCACAATCTCAAATTATGGATTATTTACATTGTCACAGCATTGCAACGCGCCCGCAGTTACGACCCGTGCATTTTTTTGCACGGGCTTAAAACTAGTGTTGTAATATTGTTGATGATTTCATAAGGAAAATTTAAATGTATTGTTTTTCTTCCTCGATATGGATATAGTTTTAATTTGACTAATTCTGGAAGTTAATTTGACCTGTTATATTTTTTTTGAAAATCGTAGATCTACATTTTTTTTGTTAATCTTTTGTGTTGGGTTTATGTGCTGCGATTCGATAATCTTGGATCTACATCTACATTTTTTTTATTTCAAAAGTTTAATCAGTACATTTTTTTATCTTTAAATAATAAATATACATCTAGATCTATTAATTGATTTACTGTGGTTTTAAAAATGAATTATTAAATATAGTCTTCAACTCTATAAGACTTGTTTTTTTTTTTTTCTCTGGTGTGTCGTCTAAAATTCTAATTAAGACTTGTTTTTTTCTTTGTTGTGTGTATAGAAATGATAGTTTTGTACCTTAATGATTTTAGATGTGTAATCTTAACTAAATAAGATTATGTGAGTAATAAAAGGATAATTAATTCTATAGAGATCATGGGGGTCCCCACATTAGAAAAAAAATGAAAATTTGTTTTTCAATCAGCCAGAAAGTCTCTAAAAGACTTGGGCTTTTATATACTTTAGATTATTATTTATACTCTTTAACTCTGTAAGACTTGTTTTTTTCTTGTGTGTCGTCTAAAATTCTAATTAAGACTTGTTTTTTTCTTTGTTGTGTGTATAGAAATGATATTTTTGTACCTTAATGATTTTAAATGTGTAATCTTAACTAAATAAGATTAAGAGAGTAATAAGAAGGTAATTAATTCTGTAGAGATCATGGGGGTCCCACATTTGAAAAAAAAAATTGTTTTTCAATCAGCCAATTGGAAATCTCAAAAAGACTTGGTTTTTATATACTTTAGATTTATGATCACCAAAATTATTGTAAATTAATACTCCGTATGAGAGTTGAATGGAGTGATGATTTTGCCATTCAAAGGTTTGTAGATTATGAGTTATTACTTTATATAATATGTACGGCAAATTGAAACGTTAATACATGAGTTTAATGGAGTTAAATGCTTTCACTGCCATTGTTAAAGTTCTTTATTTCTGTTTTCGCCATTGTGAAATTATTTTTTCTATTATCGCCATTATAAAAGTGAATGAGTATGTTTACTGCATTAGGTAACTTGTTTTACCTGCGGTAGTAGGTTATTATTAGTTCAATTTTCCTCAATAAAGTCAATTTTACTTTCATAAACTTTTTATTAAATAATTAAGGATTTCTTTAATAAAACAAAATCGAACCATACTGTTTTTTTTTTAATTTCCTCCACCTCAATTTACCAAACGTCCTAGAATTTAAAGGTTTTGAATTTTTCTACGAAAATCTTTATAAATAAAGATTCACCTAAAAGTCTAAAAGTTAAATGTCTCTGCATAGTTAATTAAATACCGATTTGCATTTTTCAAAATTTTTTAATCATTAAAAATTTAGCTTTTTCTCATTTAGAACTTGTGTTCTTTTTTAATGTTTATAGTAACATAATTAAACAATTTGTATGCTAAGTTTTAATATAAAATATTTCTTTTTTACTAGCGATAAAAAAGAAGGGAGTGTTTGGTTCAATGCGAGAAGATGAAATTTCCGTGAACCTTTGAGAAAATAAAAAATCAAACATTTCGGTATGATATTCGGTTTACTATATACGAATTCTTAAGCTCGGGGAAAAAAAAGAATTTGCTTGAGAAAAAAATTGAGGTAAGAGTAACCTGTTGTAGCAAGTAAGACAAGTTACAAAATGGCAATAAATATATTAATACACTTTTACAATGGCGATTATAGAAAAAATAATTTTACAATGACGAAAATAGAAATAAATAACCTTTACAATGGCAATGAAAGCTTTTAACTCGAGTTTAATGAGATAATGGTTAATTTTTTGTAGATAGGAGAAGAGCTATTATGATAGAAGATGAGAATTGTTTGTTTACATCAAAATATGAGGCTTTTAATTTGCCCCATGTATCCTTTTAATTATCTAAAAAGAAAATTATCCTTTTAATTATATTTATAGACTAGGTAGAATCTCGTGCTTCGCACGGTCTGTTTGTGTATGCTAATTATATACGTCAATTTTTTTTTTTTTGAAACATAAGTAAATTGTTTGTTTTTATTTTATCTTTCCAAGTATGCTTTTTATTTTGCAGAAAGAATAATTTGCACATTTTTCAGACCCGATTATTTAATACTGATGTAAAAGTATTTTCATTGGAAATGTATAACTAATAAATAAAACTATGTTTATTCAATTAATCTCTTGTAAGATGAACAACATTAAAACAGGTCAAGTTACTTGTGGAAGATAAATCTATTATTTTTCTTAATATATTCTGCTTTTGTCTTATTTATATTACTTGATTCGTATTTATGTTTTGGATAGATATACCCGTCTTAAATAAGAAATTGTGGTATTTTTTAATTTATTGTCCATATAATTATACTTTGTAGTTTATATCACGACAATTTATCACCAACTCCATCATTTCATACCCATCCTACCAATTCTTCGTAAATGATTACCTACTGAGTAATGTTTTCAATTTTTTGAAATTCAACTATTGATCAAAGCGAGAAATTTCAACATATAACACACTTTTGTAACTTGTTTTTAAATTACTAATGATTTGTAAAGCTATAGAAACATTATTATAGTGGTAAGACTCTTATTGTATCAATATCAACTACGGAGTATCATATATAGCAAATTCTGTTTTTTATTTTTTAATTCCTTACATTTATGGCTAATAAATATAATGAGAAAAAAGTCTATATGAAAATTAAAGGATGTAACATAATTTTTTTTTTTTTTTTTTGGCATAAATGTCACCAACTCAATAGTTTTTACACCATTTCATCAAACTGTTTTGAACTTATAATATCACTTATTATAGCTTTGGTTATAAGAAATCGTTAGCCATCTATTTCGTATTATTCATCCAATCCATTGAATTTTTTACATTTAAAAGAATGCATTAAACGTATGTAGTATTTCTACCTAAGAGAGAGCGAGAGTACAGTGTCAATTTGATTATTATTTGACCTTCATTCTGCTATAAGGAAATTAAAACCTCTAATCCGAATAAGATGAAGTTAGTTTAGTTTGACTTTCACGTGTATGATGACATTCGCTAAGAATTACGACCAAAAGGGGAATATGTAGTATAATACTCCCTTCGTACCAATCATATGTTTAACTTTGATTATAATACTGCTTACAAATAATACAGAAGGTAAATAAATGAATGAGACGGATGGAGTATATAAATCAAAGCCTCGAAGATGTGCTCCCGAATTAAATAAATGAATGGTACTTCGATGCCCCATATCACTTGGCAACTAACGAATCAAAATGCACTTAGCCTATTTAAATCACTTATTTTTTATTTATTTTTTCATAAGAAGTATGACCAATTCCAGCCTTCATGGTGGAATCAAGGGTTCTCATTTGCGATGTATTTAGCCGCCATTTTGCCGTCAGCGAAGTCGGGTGTAGTGATGTTGTATAATGGATCATCTTGATTTTAGATTATACTCAAATGAGTGATCAAAACATATGTCATTTAAGAAATGATCATATGATTCAAAAAATACTCCGTAGTAAGTTTAAAAATTTAATGAGAGAAGATAAATTTTTTATTTTACACTTTTATAATTTTTATTTTACACTTATATTTTTTTAATAATAAAGAGAAAGAGAAGGGTGTGAGTGTGAGTGTGTGAATGTGTGATGCAAATCTAACTAGTTGAGATCACGTGCTACAACACGGTATTTTTGAAGGGGTTTTATAATTAAGTGGTTTCAATAAAAGTATTTTGCATGAGTAATACGGCTTTCATTTAGGTTATAATATAAGAAAATACATCGAAATTGTTACGTTGTTTTAAAATTAGTTAATACTTCATATATACTTTTTTTTTTTTTTGATAAAATGTTAGAATATATGAAAAATAGAATAGTCACCATATAAATAGGAGGTAGAACCTAATGGTAATGGACTCTGGATCGCTCTTACTCAAAACTTTTTTTTTTCGATATAATAATAGCCCAATCTATCTATAAGTATAATACAGGAACCGCTGAACGCTAAATGTACACGTGTCATGTTGTCATTAAAAATTTTCCCGCCTACAACTTGAGCTATGCATTGTGAAACCCTAAAATTAGTCTAATTAAGCCGACATATGCGGCAGCATTTTCTTTCAACTGCAACCCACTACATTCCTCTTCACATTCTCTCTTCCATAATTTTTTTGAGGGAAAACGAGGGTGTCACTTATATTATATCAATCTCCGCCAATGCCAAAATAGCATCCGGAAAATTATCCGTGTACACACATTCACCAACCGAAGAACACAACCTAGCCACACTATGAGCGACAGTGTTACCTCCTCGTTTCACATGGGACCAAACACAACTAGTGAAGACATTAGCAAAGAAAAGAATATCGGAAATACATAAACCAACATAACTCCTGGCATCTTGGGTTCGCGTCACGGCATCAACAATGGTTTTCGCGTCACTTTCCATCACCACATCTCTCGATCCCATTAAAGTTGCTATCTCAACGCCATAATCCAAAGCCTTGGCTTCTGCGATTGCTGGCTACCAACTTGCTCGCACCCGTCGACATCCCACCACAACCACCTTCCCATCCGCATCACGCCCCACCACACCTAGGCCAATCTCTCCATTGCCAAAAACAGCAGCATCCGTGTTGAATTTAATCACCCCTGCCATAGGACGTGCCCATGATCCCCTGTCTTCCCTCGGTTGAGTTGGCGCCCCCGTTCCGACCTCCCTTCTATAGTGTGCATAATCCTTCACCATCCGAACCATCCCCATAACAGTGAGCTCCGTGTTTGGACTGTCCTCTTCAAAAGTACGCACATTTCTAATGAACCAGATCGCCCAAGCAATCGCCAAGAAACACAGGCACTCCTCTCTATCCAAGTGCGTGATGACCCACTGCAGTCGTTTGGCGCAAGAGCCTCCTGGTGCTTCGGTCAGGATACGGCTGAAGCCACCCCTCTCCCACACCTCCCGTGTCCAATCACATTCGAACAGAGCATGGCTTATCGTCTCCTCACCACTGTTACATAGCCCACACATTGCATCCGTGCCACAATGTCTATTAACCAGGTTAGCTCGTACTCCCAGAATGTTTGCACACGCACGCCACACGAAATGTTGTAGTTTTGGCGGGGCCTGCAATCTCCAGATCCTCCTCCATATCGTCTCAACCCCATCCTCCTCATTAATCCTTGCCACCGGAGACACCACCCTTCGTCCCAACCAGTAACCCGACCGAACCGAGTATTTCCCATCCCTGTTTGGCCACCAAAACACTTGGTCCTTCTCCCCCTTTCGACTAATGGGTAAAGTCATTACTACCTCCGCATCTCGGGGATTAAGCAACTCGCGTACTCTGTCCTCTTTCCATTTCTGACTCACCGTGTCAATAAGGTCAGCCACTTTCAATGACGGGTCAGCTTCCAAATTTGGTAAAGGAACCCCATTCGCTCTCTCCCCTGGTAACCAAGCGCAATCCCACACTCCAATAGCAGTACCGTCACCCACTCTCCACCGGATGCCGTCTAAGATTAGTGCTTTCGCATTCCATAGGCTCCGCCAAGTATAGCTGGGGTCATGACCTCTCCGCGCCTCCAGAATTGAGCTATGCTTAAAATATTTGGCCTTGAAGATTCGACCCACCAGGGAGTCCGGCTTGGTTAGCATCCGCCAGATTTGCTTGGCCAAAAGGGCCTGGTTAAATACTCTGAGATCCCGGAATCCCATACCTCCCGCTCCCTTAGGCTGACATAATTTGTCCCATGACCACCAATGAAGTTTATGATCCCTCTCCGTCGAACCCCACCAAAATCTAGCCATAGTTGTATGAAGTTCCTCCACAATACCTTCCGGTAACATAAAAAGACTCATCATGTAAGTCGGAATAGCTTGTGCCACGGCTTTGATAACAACCTCCTTTCCCGGTTTTGATAGCATACGTTCCTTCCACCCCTGTAATTTTCTCCACACGCGATCTTTGATGCCCGCAAAAATAGCCTTCTTAGACCTTCCAATAATTGTCGGAAGACCAAGATACTTCTCATATTTATCCACTTCCCTAACCCCGAGCGCTCTCAGAATCACATCCTTGCTGTTACTTGCAACCTTTTTACTAAAGACAACTTCAGATTTATCATAGTTAATTTTCTGGCCAGATGCTCCTTCATACATGCTGATAATCTCAGCTATTTTCGAGCATTCACGTAAATTTGCCCTAGCAAAAAGGACACAGTCGTCAGCAAAAAATAGATGCGAGACACGAGGCGCCCCACGACAAACACGCATCCCATGAATTAGCTTCTTCTCTTGATTTCTCTCTCATTTACGAAAACAGATCTGAAACATGAATCTATCGGTGGAAAGCCAGACTTTAGGTTCACTTCATCATTTACCTTCGTATCTTTTCATTTTTACCTATCCATACGATATGAATTAATGTATGTAACACTCCTGGATTACAAACATGCATTTAGATTTCAATCCAACTTTATACCCAACTCTTACGTAATTTTTTTTGTACTGTATTACAAACATGCATTTAGATTAAAATTTTTTTTTGTATTGTATTACAAACATACATTTAGATTAAAATGCCACCCTACAAAGACACTTTTTTTTAAGGCATTTTCATAATGTTAGATGGAATTTATCAAGTACCCTTTTAATAAGATTTTATAGATATTCCTTCAAAAAAAAATTAATTAATTAAAATATTATTTGTAGATGTGGCATTTGCGTGACATTTTTGCATCCTACGTGGAGTTTATTTGTCGTTTTAAAAGAGTCTTTTAATTATATTTTATAGCTTGTACGTATTTTTAGTGTAATTGCTACCAATATTTAGTATTTATACAAATCATTGTTTTGTAGGGGGAAATTGAGAATGTTGTTGCTAATTCATAGAGAATTTTACTTATTTGTGTACATTTTGCCACAACTTTTTCATCATTTACCCTTTTTCTTAATTCTTATTCAAGTCATGATTCGTAACTTTGTTATTAAAGTAATAATCAGGGCAGAACAAGTCCTCTAAGAGAATTGAAATTCGAAAGATTAATCTGAGTATTAGTAAGGTAACAACAATAATCTGGACAATTGGCATTCTGAAGAACCAACTTCGCAAGATGACCCAACTTTATCGTCCCAAGATTGCAAAGACTAATTACAATCATTGAACCAACAAAATCTTCATTACGCAACCACTATCAATCAACCAATAAAATCTTCATCACAGAACCATCCAGGAAAAACTCCAACAGAATTGAAGTTTAGGAATACCAAACATGAGAAATTGACCAACGTTCAAAAGAAAGTCGACCAACAAGATCCAGAACCCAGGGTACAGAAACCCGAAAATTGTAGAAGCGCACATTGCCGGTTGGTTCATGGCTCATTTCAATAAAATCAATATTCTCAATATTGATAGTTGCCTTTATTTCAGTGGGATGTCAAACAGAGACACATGAGACCCTTAGATTGTCAAAATAAAGGCTTACAAGCATTTCGGCCAACGCATCAAATGAAAGCCTACAAAGGTAAGTTCGAGAGGGAGCAACGCTCCTAAAGAACATCACTGATAAATAATCATCAGCCATAACAGAAGGGTGGGTATCATCACCTAACAAATCAACAAAAACAGTATTAAAATAACAAACAAATATGGCAATAGAAACCTTAAAACAAACGGTGAAAAGTAATTAAATGTCATACGAGTCGACGGAATAAGAGCAGACAACTCTTCGGGTTTTTCGCCAATCACAAAATCATTGGCATCAGTCGAATCAAGAATTTCAAGTATGTCATCTAAATCAATTGTGAAAGAATCGGATCTCTCCCTAGAACGATACTCAAATTCTTCTAAACTCTCAGCCCGAATTCACAGACTAACATTAAGCCCGAATCCGATCCTATAAATTCAATTGGGTTAGGCAATGTGAACAAAGCACGGAAATTGCATGGGACTGAAGATTTGTCGCTGTAGGAAGGGTGCTCAATATGGAAGTTGGAAACATGGAGAAAAAAAGAGCGATCTCCTGCAAAATCAGTCAAAAAACAGTCAACCTCAATAATTGGGCAAGCGTATTACAACAGTATAAAAGCTACATCGCGAAAGAAAGAAGATTTTGTTGATGACAAAAACATGAATACTAAACAAGAAATCACAGTAGTAATATTAATCAAACAATACTGTAGCAAACACAGTCGATTATTTATTAATCAAATAATATTGTACCAATAAACAATGAAAAAGAAAGGTAAGTGGACAAAGACTAGCTCATAAACAATGAAAAAGTTTTCAAATTTAGAATATATTAATAAATCGTGGCAAAATTTTAGTAATTTGTGACAATATACATAATATAAATATATTTTTTGAGACAATATATGTATAATGTATTTTTTTTTGTACGAGGCCTTTTTATCCCCGGGGTTAGTGCAACTGTTATGTAAAGTATGTGTACTAGTTATTGTTTGCAATGCAGTTTGATTACTGTGTTCGGACACTGAAAGTATACGAGTCATATGTATCATACGAGAAGATGTAAGATCGACAAAGGTTCACCTGTTGAAAGGACAACTCCAGCAGCACCGATCTCGGGGACAGTCAAACCTGGGGCGGACCCATGCTTATTAATAGTGTAGCAACTGCTACACCAAAACCCGAGAGAATTAAAAAAAATAAAAATTTGTCACACCATTAGTTTCCACCATTAATTGATTATTAGTCTCATTAATTGTCATTTATCTTTCGTAGACTGCTTTTCATGTACTCCTTAATTATTTGCTTATTTAAAATCACAAGTTTCAAAGACATTTAATTAATATCTGACCACGTTTACCCTTTTCAAATTCTTAAAGAATGAGATTTATTACATGAAAATACGGAGTACTTTGTGAGGAGGATTATCTCTTTGTCTATTTAATTTGGTTTTTTTAGTACTTAATTTGTGATGTTCTATTGTTTGACTATTAATTTGTCTATTAATCGGGGCGGTGGAAGAATTAGTAATTGAGGTAGAAGGCCAAAAAACAGGTTATTTTTAGGGGGAGAACCCAAAAGTCGTTTTAGGTTTATGAACAAAGGATATAGAAAAATTGTTCAATAATCAATATTACCCCTAATTTTTAATATACAATTTTCTCACATTTCTAGACATTCACTTATATCTTGAATTAAAAATTATCAAATAAATATTAAATGTACTCATATGAAAAAAAAAAAAAATTCACAAAAAGATTAGTGGTATAATTTTTAGATCAACATTTTTATGTGAAAATTTGAAATTAAAATTTATCTTCGTGAAAACATCATAATGTATTGTTTTTGCTACACCAAAAATTAGATCCTGGGTCCGCCCCTGAGTCGAACGCATGACCGTACGACCATAGGTAAAGTGAGACAAGGGAGATAACGAAACGGCAGAGGAGAAAAATCGACTCCCTATCACACACAAGAAAAAAAATCCAGAACTTTAAAAACAATAATAAGAAAGCAAGAATGATAAAAATTAAAATACAAGTTACAAAAATAAGAAAACAAAATTTACTAAATCAACAACAAAAATTTTATAAACCAAACTCGAAAAAATTACCAAAAAAATGGTAACTTTACAAATTCAATAAGAAATAACAAATCATATTAAAAAGGTTTATTAAAATTTAAGTAAATGTTAAACACACAAATCAATAAATCAA